>JAKUCV010000884.1:0-18760 GCA_028386065.3 Turnera subulata | reverse complement strand
TTTTTCCCTTTTATCGTTTGTTTCTTTTATTTCGATTTTGTAATTTTAGTTCTTTATTGTAATCTCAGATGTAATTTTAGTTGATACTGTAAAGCATAGATCTGTTATATGCATAAATAAAGTTTCTCCGATATTCGTTGAATTGGGATTTGCTTTGCTGTCAATATTAATTGGGATTTGCTGTCAATATTAATTGGGATGCTGAACATATAATTATTAAAATAAAATATTGGTTTAATTGGAAAATAATTATTTGTAAAATTTGCGTTATCAAAAATAATATACATTGAATTTAAAGAAGATATTTATTTATTTTTGGTCAGTAGGGCTTGATTGGGACGTATTTTTTGTGTGGGACCCTTCAAAAAATGGCTTCGGATTAGCATTGGTGTCTTTGCAGAAGCAAAATTTAGCTTCCGTTTGGCTTCGGGAAGCAAATTTAGCACCGGGCCTTTTTGCTTCAGCCCTTGCGGAAGCCAATTTGAAACCATTTTGACAATGGCTTCAAAATAGCTTCGGATCAGGGGTATGCTATTCCACCCAAATTTTTGTAGTGAAGCAACCTGTGTTCTCAGTCAAAGAGGGGTGTATTTTCCTTGCCAATGCTTCATCCCCTTACTGCAAGCCCACGAACATTTGGCTTGGCATTGGATCTCCAAAAATTGAATTCTTTCTTTGGCAGGCTCTCAACGACGGTATCGCTATTAAAGCGAACCTTACCAGGGGAGGAATCTTACCTCCTGACCAGTCCCTGTGTCCTTTTTGCTCCGAAGAAGTGGAAACCTGCTCTCATCTTTTCTTCCATTGCTTGTTATCTTGGAAACTGTGGCAGCGAATTTGTCAATGGTGGGGAATAGCGTGGACAGCCCCTCAATCTATCTCTGCATGGCTGCAGCAATGGCCGTGGATGGTCGACTCCTCATCACAACGAACCAACTGGATGCTTATTGGTCTGGCCACTATTTGGTCTCTCTGGTGTGCGCGAAACAAGTTAATTTTCGAAGGTAAGGCTGTGTCTTGGGAATGCTTCTTTTCTTTTCTTTTCTTTATTGTAAAAGAAAAGAAAAGAAAAAAACAAGCGAAGCTACACCGAGGCAATCAAATCATTATCACGATTTGATCCGTCATTTGCTAAAAGATGAACACGTCGAGCCTTATCATTCCCATAAAAAAATTTCCTGTAATTTTTTTTTCGATGCAGTAATTTTCTTAAACTTCTCGGATTCTGTCTATATATACCTTGACATGGATGCCCAAGTTCGGCATGCTTCCCAGTAAGCTTTCCATCGAAAAAAAAAAAACTAACTAATAGCAAGTTGTTCCTGGGCAAAAAAAATATCAAGCTGTTCTATTTTGTAAGTGTTACCAACCTTTTGTTGCTCATTTGTCTCTTATATATATATATTGGTAAGCTTCAGGTTACTATTCAAGAATTTGTTCTTGTTTTATTTTTATTTTATTTATTATTCTCTCCTCCTTGTTGAGAATTAATTCATCACGAGACATTGTTTATTTTTTGGGTAGAAAAGATGGGACGAAGTTCCTAAAATCACGAGACACTGTTTATTTACGCAGAATGTGATAGATATGGCTAGGATTATTAGAGATGGTGCACTTAATTCATTGGGATCGATAAACATTGTTGAAGCAATATAGATTTCCAAATGAGTTTTGTTTCAATTTTTAAAATATTTGTAAGATACTTGGACAGGGAAGACTCCTATATATACATCTAAATAAAAAAGACAATATATATGATATCTAAATGTATATATGCATGCATGCAAGTCGTATACATTGGAATTTTCCTATGGTGCATTAATTAATTTATTTAATGAAACGAGAAGTGATAATTAGCGTTGCAGGGTGCGTAGATGATGATGATGAAGTTGTCCAAGGTGGCCCTGGTTTGCTTGATTTTAGCACTGGTGGTTGGAGCCCAACGTCGTCGAGAAGGTTGGTGTGTGGACTTTACTTTAGATGCAGACACTAAAGTTGATGATTTCAAACGGATCATCCACGCTGTACGCAGTCTGCTGACATCAAGCTATGTTCGTGACTTTCCAAGCATGAACCAGAACTTGGCGACCGGTATCGGACGCTATGGGTTAATTAGAATCCAGATCCCACAAGGAGTGGTCACAATTGTTATAGACATCAATGATTTATATGTGGTGGGCTTTCACTCCAATAATCCGGATGCAGCAAAACATACAAATGCCTACTTCTACCTGAAGGATGACAAGAAACCTGATGGGTACAGTGATGCAGTAGGGCTTTTTGAGGGAGCCACGGCCCAAGCCTTGGGATACGGAGTGCGATATGGTAGCCTGGGAAATAGAGAAACAACGCCCTTGGGAAGAGATGCACTGATAGGAGCCGTTACGCCCCTCTACACTCGCAGCAGAAGCTTTGATGACTTGAAGCAGAGCTTTCTAGTCATCATCCAGATGATTTCAGAATGTGTGCGATTTGATTATATTCTGAATCGTATCGTTGAAAACTTCGACACAGGGGTTCTTCCGGACGACTTGATGCTTCGATTGGAGAACAGTTGGGGTACAGTTTCCGATGCAGTTAGAAATTCAGACATGTTTGGTAACCTTCAAAGCCCCATCACTCTTCCTCCCATTACTCCTGATCAAGAGCAATTGACCGTAAATCATATTTCGTTGATCATATTTTATGGACTGGTGTCACTTTTGAAAAGGCCCGGCTCCAAGTCCAGTCCCAGACATTTCCAGTACTGCTCCCCTTATGGTGATCAGAATTCGCTTATCATGGCAAACCCCATGATCACTACTACCCTGCCAGTATTGCAGCAACAAGACCATCATGGAACTAGTGTTTTGGCAGCTGGAGAAGAATTAGAGATCACCACAAGCATTGCTGGCCCAAATGGTATGTGTTTAGATGTGTCTGGTGGGCTCCAGGGAATTAATAAATTATTCCCAAGCAATGTGAAGTTTGAAATTGGTAGCAACACTCAAGCCGCGCCCTACAAAACCTTCATAGGTACTGTACGCCAATATCTTACATCGGAGATTATTAAGGGGTTTCCAAGCATGAACAAGAAGCTGGTGACGGGGACGGATCGCTATGGTTTGGTGAAAGTCCAGATCCGGGGATCACCTGCGAGCGTCACTTTGGTCATAGAAATCAACAACTTATATTTGGCGGGTTTTGGCGCTAATAATTCAAATGCAGACCCAGCAGATGCGTACTACTACTTTACGTACAGCTCACAAGACCCTGACGCATACGCGGACGCTGTACAGCGCTTTGGGAGCACCACAACAGCCGTGCGTTTGAGGTACGGGGATAGTTATCGTGAACTAGGGGGTAGGTCAAAAGTGCCCCTGGGAAGAAAACCATTCATAGATGCCATTACAAAGTTATACAATCACCAGGACCTTAATGAGTTGAAGGCAAGTTTTGTAGTTGTTATCCAGATGATTTCAGAGGCCGTAAGAAGCGGTTTTGTGACGAATTTTGTGGCCGAAAATTTTTACAGCCCCGCATCAGCAAACGATACGGTGACGAAACTGGAGAATAACTGGTCAAAATTGTCCAAGGCAGTAAGGGATTCTGGTCCTGATGGCACTCTTACGGAAGAAATCGATCTAGATGGTTTGGAAAAAATTAAAACTCTCGCGCAAATCCAAACATATGAGTTGGTGTCACTTTTGCTACCAGACCGCCGCAAGAGAGTTTCTGATGATGATTGCTGCTCCATCAGACCATATTAATTATATGCATCTTGCTGGCTTCAATAAAATGAGGGCACCTACATGATCTGATGGATTCTTCCCACTTAAGTTAGTAATAATAAAATGCACAACGTTTATGTATACGTACGTGCATATATGTATGTGTGAAAAGTATGTATGTGTGGCAAACAAATAAAGAAGAATAAATTAGGAGTCGTGTGGTCTACTGCATGTACCAATCTGTAATGAATAAAACTATAAGAATTTTCATTCATTAGTATGTATATATACAACATATACGATATATATAGGGAAGATTATCCGACGTGTGGGACATCTTTCCCTATATTGGCATGGCTGGCTTCCAATCCAAGGGAGATAGCCATTGTTCCTGTCAAAACACATCTAACCAATTTTTTTTTTTTTAATGCTAAACGATTCAGTCACTTTATCAATAATCAGCGTTAATTTAAAAGTACAACAACTGGTCATAGAGAGAAAATGATCCCATTTACACCACATATGGGTCTAATTAACAAAACTGTTCTTCCAAGGATTCTTCCATGCTTCTCTTAAAACACTCGGCAGACACAGTTGCAGTATTGTAGGGGAATATTTGGGCTGTTGGTCGACTTATTATAAACCACCAGATTGCGCGTTATATGAACAAAATATCTAACCAAATTAATTACGTCGATAGCGACCATTGGCTGCGGGAAATGTTTTTATTTATGCAATACCATGTTCATGACAAGAGGAGAAATTAAGAATATTTAGAATCTCAAAACCAAAAGGAAAGGTTTATTCTTCCAGATTCCCAAATTCGTGATAATCTATCAAAAGATTAACGCGAACAATCATGACAGGCTATCCAACCCAGTTTTGTTAAGTTTATTAATCAAGAGTCACTGTCAAGACACTCTTCTTGAACCCATGCATAGACCCGAATACTATATTGGAGGGTGATCTCTAGTGCCTGCCTTGAAGCAATAATTTTGGTTAGTGGCCCAATAATTCTTCTGTTTAATTAAAACTGGAGAAAGCTAATTGAAGCGCAAATTAAAGTATGAAACAATTTTCCAAACAAAGGGGCTTGGTACGTGAAGGTTCGCCCTCTGATTAAATCGAAAGATCCACTAGAAAACAAACATAATAAATTTGATGAAAAGTAATGCATAATATAACTCGGGTTTTTCAAAAGAAAATGATGAAAATATTGTCACGAACAAATTGGGAACTTTTTTAACCGAGTGAACTATATTGTTATCTCTCTTCTTCCTGTGATTCTGCCATTTCCCTTATGGCTCTTGTGTGGTTATCTCCATTGAAATTTGTCTTCTTTATGAAGAAACCCAAAAGACGTTTAAATCATGACAGTAAGGAAATCAAATTCGAAATCAAACTATATGAAATGGTTAATTTTTACTATGGAACAGAGCCTACTTTATTTTATTTTGGGAGAGTGACATTTTTTTTTCTTTGGGAGAGTGTCTTCTGAGGACTTCTCAGTGAAGGCGGATACAGGCCAGGCGTTTTCTTTGTTTTTGTTAGATATATATCATATGATGTTCTTTAGCATCACTGTAATGATGATCCATCCAACCAGTTGTGGTAAGTTCCTCAAATTGTACGATATCATACCAAATATTATATGCAAGAAATTAGACCTGGAGACTTGAGTTAATTACTGAACTAGTTATATCGTTGGAAAGATCAGAGGAGTGGGCTTTTAGTTTTGTAACGTAATTGTGGCCCAATAAATCATCTATCTTGTTTAAGCCTTCTAAAACAACGGGCTTGGTACGTAGATTTGAACTTTTTCTTTTCATATAGCATGGCCTAAAAAAAGGTCTACTATATATAATGGAGGCGCAGGGATGTAACGGGTGGACGGTCTTTTCCATGAAGATTTTCTAATGTCAGGATGTAACCAGTATTGATCGGAATCTGGATCAACGGGGCGACGATGACACCACTGGTGCTTTTTTTTTGCCAAAAAAAAGTTTGAAGGAAGATCCGCCACAGTCACAGAGAAACTCATTCACCATTAACTCTTTTTTGAGGTAGGTGGGTAATTAAGGTAGATATCGAGATAACAAATGAATGAAATGATCAGTCAGTCATTTTCAAGGTAGTTACGCTTTCAATCTGTTTCCAAGAAATATAGAAAGAAATTATTGCATGCGAGTAGGCCATACCGATAGCAACACCTCATTTTGGTATATCTAAATGGGCTCTTTCACACTTTTAATTTGATTTGTTCTTCAATTTTTTTACTATTACTTTGGCTATATCATTTATCCACATTTGAGAAACTTTTTTGCATAAAGTTACTAGAAATGACTCTTTTCGCTTCCTTTTTCCTCGGATTTTGCCAGATATAAGGGCCTTTAATAATCAACCGTGACAATCCATCCACATGTGAAGAAACTACTCAAAAATATATCCCCGCGAAGTTGTCGATGAAGCATACATAATTATATTCTTCTTTAACATCTCACAGCTACTTGTTTGTTCTGGTAATTAATTTACTGCCTACGTATATTGAAAAGCGTGACTTTCTCAAAAAAAAAAAAAAGCGTGACTACTTTGCATGAGTGACCACATGGGATTCTCACAGCCATGGCAGATCTGTTCACATGTCTGATCGCTTGTTACAAGAATCTTATCCAATCTGATCGTACAATTTTTTTCCATTGACAAAGGGACAACTTTTGACTTAAGAACCTTTGTTAATGACTGGATAAATAAAAAAAATGCAATTACAGCTTACAACGATCAACCATTCAGATGACCTGTTTTGTTATAACAAATAAACAAAATAAAAAGAAACTCCACTCAGGCTGATCAGCAACCTTAAACTTTTGCCGGAGAATCATATAACAAAGCAAGAAATCGAGGTGAATTAATATTATACATCACATAGAAAAACATCTTAACTAAAGCTGCAATTTTTTTCCAATTAAGTAAGAAAACAATAACAAGAGAAGACATTTAATTTTTCTTTTCTATTGCATATATATGTTTTCTGCTGCCTAGTACAAAAAGAAAAAATTAGATTCTGCTGCTAGTTTTACACCCAGGATATATTAATAACTCGGTTTAAATAGTAAAGTTCCAATTTGTTATAACAAATAAACATCTATATATTTTGATGACCTGTTTTGTAATTATTTTTATAAATTTGATCATCTTTATCAATCCTATCTCGCAGCCAGGACAGGACAGGATGCCGTGTTTCACATGTCCTTCTTGTTTATTAAGAGTCTTTTTCCTCGTAATTAAAAAAAAATCTTGTCCAATCTGGTTTAACTACCGCTATACTATTAAGAATTTGCCACTTTGCTATAGTCAGTTCATGCAGATTTCTTTTTTCTTCGATTCCCGTAACTCGCTTATTTCCATTAAAATTTGTCGTCCTTATCCAACAAAGCAGGGAAATCGTGATATGATGGAAAATCAAACAATCTACACGCATGATAATATTTTTAAATTAAAACACAAACGACCTATGTCACTAACAGTTTATTTTTCTCTAATCATATTACATTTCGTTGTCGTTCTGCAATTAATTTTCTTGAGAAGTTTTCACATATTTGCAAACCAACCCCTACCCAGAACAGAGGGACGTCTATTGTAATTTCCCTAGAGTTCTTACTATATATATCTCAGCATCTAACACAAGTTTCGCCACCTCTCCTTCAACTGAAAGACTAATAACACGCTTTCGTATTCTGTAAGTATTATCAACATTTCCTTTTGTTTATGCATTGTTCTCATCAGATCTTGATAAGCTTAGTTTTTCTTTTTCAAAAAATTTATTAAGTGTCTGTTTACGCATAATTAATTGATAATTCTTTTATTCCAGTAACAGTAGTAGTACTTTCTTGGGACCAAAAAAACATTATGGGAACTGATCATAAAATACAGTCAACCAGAACTTAGTATTTTTGGAACTACTTACAAGCAATTTCACAGATTTGCAATCCTACCTTAACCCAAAACATAGGATGTCTTAGAGTTGTCACTATATATCTCAATCTGGGAGAAGTTGGGAACTTCTCCTTCAACGGCAAATATATATATAAACTAGGAATTAACAAGCACTTGTGTTGTGTAAGTATTATCCAGGCTTTTTTTTTTTCGATACATGCATGGCTCATTTTTTGATAACCCTCAGGTTAGAATGCAACAATTGTTCTTGTCGTTTAAAATGCAACACGCACACTCTCACTAACTAACCGTTTCACTGACCAAAAAAAACATAATTTTGACGATAGTAAAGCAGCAGCATATTGTAAATGAAAACATTTAAACATCAGTAAGACTGTATGTTATGTACGTTTTAATTTATGGAAGGGAAATCAACTAAGTTATAACATTTGCAGGGTTAATACATAATTAGGAGGAGATATGAAGTTGTGGAGAGTAGTAGCAGCAGGGGCATGGGTTTGCTTGTTTTTGTTGGTTGAACTTCTTGGAAGCTCGGGAGCAGTACGGGTTGGCCCATATTCGGATCCAACACCAGCAGGCAACAAATATTCCTTGAAAATATTCCGACCTGTGGAATTTTATTTAACTTCCGGGAGTCCAGTAGGGAGCTACACCCGCTTCATCGATAAGATCCGCCGTCAACTAAACTGGGGGATAATCAATGGGATTGCAAGCATGCAACCCAGGGTGCTGACGGGCATTGCTCAATATGGTTTGTTGAGAATCCAGGTCACGAACAAAGTACAACAATTCTGGGTGACTGTGGTCTTAGATCTTAATGATTTATATGTTGTGGGTTTTCACTGTAATAATGTGTACTACTACCTTCAGAAGAGTGTAAAAAAGGGTAAAATAGTAACTAAAGATGGGTATGCTGATTCAAAAGGGCTATTTGTTGCCGGGACAACCTTCGTGGATTTGCCCTACGAGGGGAGTTATCCTGCAATGGGAGGCAGAGAAGTGAACCTGGGAAGACAACCACTGATAGATCGCCTAACAATCCTCCTCAACCGTCCCGCAAATCTTTACCAATTGGGGCCTACTTTCGTGGTTGTTGCCCAGATGATCTCAGAGGCTGTAAGAAGCGGTTATGTGATGAATTTTGTGGCTAAGAATTATGTGGGTCGAGGGGCCCCGACAACAATCAAAGAGCAGGCAGTGGAGAACAAATGGTCAACTATGTCCACGATAGTCAGGAATACAAGGGGCGATAAACTTTCTAATAAAGTGATTCTTATAGCTAGTGGAAATGATAAATGGGTGGTAGAAACACTTACGGATATCCAAAAAGATGAGTTGGTGTCGCTCCTGAAATATGTTCCCCCCAAGAAGACCAACGTCCCTCATGATGACCATCATCATTTGGTCATTAGTATGATGAACAGCGCCACCGCCTACCTGCAGCAGCTAATTACCGGCCTGCCACTCCAGCAAGACCATATTTACGGTGGGGTGGCAGAGGGAGGGGAGGAGAGAGAAGATATCGTCAGAAGCTATATTGCCATCCCAAATTAATTAAACCATGAATATGGTTTAATATTATTGGCTTTTATATGATGCGTACGTAACCATATGTATACTTGGAATAGAATGAAGGGCTAGCTGAATAAAAAAAAAATGAAGGGCTGGTTTCATCGGATATATATAAGCCACCTATATATATGATCTGATGTCTTCACCCTTAATTTCATGTATATGCGCGCACTTCAAAATCAAAAGGCACCACGTACTTACTACGTACGTATGTGCATATATATATATATATATGTATGCATATGTGTGTGAGCAAAATTAGAATAATAAAAATGATGTTGTATGTATACGTACTGTTTTATCCTTATCTATGAACTAATTTATTAATAATATATATGATTGATTAATGCAATTGGGTGTAGCTATAGGTTTGACTTCCTATATTTGTTGGGGCATGAATGCATAGCGGGCTTGATCGGTTTAACCTAGCAAAACGGAGAGTTGCTTCTGCTATTACCACTGGACAAACCCACGTGAAGCACGCATAATTAATTAATGCTCCTGAGAACTCATAGCTACTTCGGTTCTATATACATTGAAAGCGTGATTGTTGCAGAGTGGAGACATGGAATTCTCACAGCCATGACAGAAGTGTTCACATGTCTGGCTTGTTACAAGAATCTTTTTCACCATTTTTTTCATTTCTTTCGATACAAAACAATTCTTTTTCATTGAAAAAAGGGACAACTTTTGATTTGAGAGCCTTTGTTAATGTCTGGATAAGTAAAAAAATTAATGCATGTAAAGCTTACAATGATCAATCATTCAAACTAGCTTGTTCTAAGCGATCTAGTTCTCTATAAGTAAGATCTCGAGTTCGAGTTCTCGTATATAAAAAAAAAATTATTAAGAAACTCACTTACCACAAGTAGGTGCATGATCCGAATTAGCCAGGACACAAATACAAAACAAAACATGATCAATTATTCGATGATGACTGAATCTTATAATAATACACAACAATACACCAATAGCTTTGTCTTCTTTTATGAAAAGACGATAAACCTTGTATCAACTTTTCAATTAAGAAATATCATTTCCACTCCTTGCAATTCATGCTCTCTTTTTTTCTTTTAAAAAACAGCAGTGCAACTCGCTTATTTCCATTAAAATTTGTCGTCTTACTCCAACTCCAAAAGGAAGAAAGAACGTGAAAATCGAGAGTGTGAGCAAATCAAACTAGTCATCTTATAATCTTTTACAAAACAATAGATACAGGCAACCCATGTCACTAAACATAAAGCTTATTTTTTTTCTCTAATCATAGCATTTTGTACCCCGTCTGCAATTAATTTTCTTGAGAGCAGCTCCAAACATTTGCAACCCTACCCTTACCCAAAACTGAGGGACGTCTGGTAATTTTCTTAAAGTTATGGTATAGATATCTCAACATCTATAATATGACTGAGGAGTAATAACAATCTCTTCTGCATTTATGGTAAGTATTATCAACGTCTCTTTTTAAAGTTTTTCCATAACCATTTAATTATTTTTTATTTAAAGCTTTGGGTTTTATGTCGAGACGACTTCTTCTTTCTTGTTTTTTTTTTTTTAAATAAGATTTCTCTTCCATTTCGAGAATCTATATGATTACACTTTTTTCCCCCTTTTGATAATGAAAAAAGTCAATCAGTCGTTTATTATCCGGGAGGTTTATAATTAATGACTACTTATACACATCAAATTCATCACGTATGATGTATCAATCTTGATTTGCTACCTACCTACCTACAGCTACACTTGTACAGTTGTACTGTACCATACATGGTGAAAATTTTAAAAAAGATGGTTAAAGCATCATATATGTTTATTGTTGATTAATTAATTAAATGATGAGCTCCTAATTCTACTACAATTGAGGTTTTTTTTTATACTAATCGATACTTTATTAAAAGAACATAATATGTTACAAGAGATGAAAGTAGGCAAGTCAATAAGAAGCTGACAGGCCTATATTACATGTAAGCCAAACAAAACAGGATATGAAATCATTGGAAACGCTATAAGCAATAGCAGATTGACAGAATTACAGATGTCTTATAGTCTTTCCTTTCCAGAGTTTGACGCAGTTCGTGTTGGCGATAGCCATACTGGTGGAGTATGGAAAATTCGGGTTGCTTGCTTTTATCCACCACGTAGCTCTAGCAATGGCAAGATCAAAAATGGTATCCCATTGAGGTTGTTTGTTGTTGAAAATGAGGTTTGCGGGGTAGCCAAATGGACCATATAACTGCAGAGCCTATAATCAGCCAAGAGCCATAAGAGTGCTTGTGACCAGTGATGAAGGGCCAGGATGAAAACCAAAGGGTGCAATCAGGAGGGGTAATCCATTGAGCGCCCCACCAATTGCAAATGCGTTGCCAAAGCAACCAAGAGAATTTACAGTGTAGGAAAAGGTGAGGTATTGTTTCGGTGTGTTGCAAACAGAATGGGCAATTAGCATCAGTTTCAGGAATAATACGCCTATGGAATAGGGTGTCTCTGGTTGGTATGCCATTCATGAAAATCAGCCATAGGAAATGTTCAATTTTAGGTGGGAGAATGCGTTGCCAGACAAAGGGGATATTACTAGGAGGCTGTGAGGATTTGAGGAGAATATCATACCCTGATTTAACGCTATATCCTTTTTGCACGTCAGGTGACCAGGTGAGGCAATCAGAAGTAGATGAGGATAAGGTGCAGTTTTGGAAGTCAGCGAGGATAAGGAGACACACCTCTCTTTCCCATGAGTACAACTTTCTGCGCCATGGCCAATTATCAACCAGGGCATAAGCGTGTCTATTATAGAAGTCAGCGAGGGAGGCATCAGGGGCCAAGGAATTACGGTAGATGCGGGGGAAACAAGAGTGCACGGGGCCAAAGGAACACCATTTGTCGAACCAGAACCTGATATTCTCACCAGAACCAATACTGAGGCTGATATGTTCCACAAGAGGGGAGGGGGTCTGACTAGCAGAGTTTGAATAGAGAATTATGTTCTTCTAGTTAGGAGAGGACTTTGCTAAATTGAAAGCAGGCTTGAGAGAGTTCGATGGCAGGGCACATTTATTTTTCAGTAAGTTGAAGCATACAGCTTTTGGTGAATTGACATACCTCCAATACCATTTAAAAAGGAGGCTCTGGTTCTTTGCAAGAAGACACTCAATTCGAAGTCCTCCAAGGGCTTTTGGTTTGGCGATTTTGGACCAAGCTACAAGGCAAATCTTGTGATGATTAGAAGAGCTACGCCAGAAGAAGTCTCTCTGCAACTTTACGATCTTTTTGGCCACAGTCGCTGGGATTTTGAATAAAGAGAGAAAGTATAAAGGGAGTGAGGATAAAACAGAACGAATAAGAGTAACTCTTGCCGCAATTGAAAGAAATTTGGCCTTCCACGACTGTAGTTTCTTCTTGATTTTCTCTATAACTGGGTTCCAGTTTGCTGACTTATGCATGCAAGCAGCCAGAGGCAAACCAAGATAGTTGAAGGGGAGAAACTCAACTTTGTAGTGGAGTGCAAGAGCCAGATCATGTACATGGTCTGAATCGATATTTATGCCCACTAGTCCACTTTTGTGGAAATTAATACTGAGACCAGACATGAGTTCGAAACATCGGAGAACTCTCTTGAGGTTGAGGAGGGAGGCGAGGTTTGCATTTGAGAATATGAGTGTGTCGTCAGCGCATTGTAGAATGGATGTTGAGGTGTCATGGATGGATAGATCCTCAATGATCCCCTGAGATGCAGCCTGAGAGAGCAAGGAATTGAGACCTTCAGATGCGATAATGAAAAGAAAAGGTGATAGAGGATCACCTTGTTTAAGGCCTCTAGTCATCTGGAATTCTGGGGATGGTGAACCGTTGATAAGAACAGAGAGTCTGGAGGATTTGAGGCAGGCTTTGATCCATGAAATCCAAGTATTGCCGAAGCCCATGAAATGAAGGACTTGAAATAAGTATTCCCAACAGATGGAGTCGAAGGCTTTACGGAAATCAAGTTTCCAGATAACAGCTGGCTTGTTGGATTTTTTGAGGCTGTGAACTGCCTCAGCCGCAAACAGAAAGCTATCAAGTATTGATCTTCCTTCTACAAAAGCAGTCTGATGATTGTTGATGATCTGGGAGAGAACGGGTTTGAGTCTCAAGGAGAGTATTTTGGAGATGATTTTGTAGAACCCACAAACAAGTGTGATGGGTCTAAATTCGTCGAAAGTTTCAGCTGCGGTTTTCTTTGCAATCAGAGTAATATAGGAGCAGTTGAGGCCTTTTGGGAGGGAACTTGTTATGAAGAAATCATTAATCAAATCAAATAGATCAGCCTTGATTAGATCCCAACATCTTTTATAGAAGAGGAAATTGAGTCCGTCTGGACCGGGAGCCTTATCACTATCACATGCCCAGACAGCAGATTTAATTTCCTCCATGGAAACAGGCTTTTCAAGGTTATTAGCAGAGAGGGGATCAATCTTTGGAAATGGGATGGTTCCAATAGAAGGCCTATCGGATAGGGGTTCACTGTAAAAACCAGAGAAGAATTTTTTAGCTTCCGCTTTAATCTGGTGAGGGTCTTCTAAAATTCTTGTGGCAACTTGGATAGAAGAGAATTTATTTTGTCGACCTCTTGCACAAGCCAATAGGTGGAAAAATCGTGTGTTTTGATGGCCAAGTCTGAGCCATTTGATGCGAGATTTTTGCCTCCAAGTGATAGCTTTCAATTTAGATTTTGATTGATACTCATCCTTTTTCCCAGAAAGATTGTCGGATTCATGTGGTAGGAGAGATCTTGATTCAGAAACTAACTCCAGAGCTTCAATGTCCCTCTGTAACTGTAAAACTTCTTTATCAAGGTTTCCAAAAACTGTTTTATTCCAGTGAGTGAGTTCCTTGCGCAAAAGGCTTATCTTCCTAAGAAGATTGAATCTCTGAGGGTACTGAGATTCGATTCTACTCCAAATCTCTTGGATTACTTTATCAAAATCGGGATAGAACCACCAAGCCGAGAGGGCTCGGAAAGGCTTAAAGCCCCAATCGATACTTTCTTGGGTCAGAATGAGGGGCCAATGATCAGATCTATTCCTGAAGCCCGATTTGAGATGAATAGAAGGGAAGAGAAGACTCCACTCTTGTTCGGCCATAGCCCTGTCAATTCTGCTTGCAGCTTTTGAATTGGCCCAGGTATAACAATGGTCAGTTAAAGAAAATTCGTAAAGATGTAGGTCGGTCATGAAATTATGAAGAGCCTTTGAACCAGCCTTGTGAATTCTGCCACTTTTCCTGTCCAGGGGACTCAACGTTTCGTTAAAATCACCAACAACAAGCCAGGGAGACTTGAAAGAATCCTTCAATATAGCAATCTCGGACCACATGCCAATTCTATCCTTATCATTTGAAGGCCCGTACACGCAGCAGATGTATATATAAGTGTTATCTCGATCGAAAGGACCTTCAACTAGAATCCAATTGGATCCCGATGTACGATTTATACAAGTAAAGGAATTAGAATCCCACATTAACAGTAAACCACCCGAGTTTCTAGTAGAGTTGACCGATGTGAAGTCAACAGATTGCAAATTCCAAAGCTTGTGGCAGAAGTAAAGATCAACAGAAGAGAGCTTAGTTTCGCACAGAAAGATAAAACTGGGAGAATGCTTACTGGAGAGGGCGGAGACCTGGTCATGCTTAGACGTGGAATGTGCTCCACGAATATTCCATGAGATCAAGCTAAACATGAGGAGAACAGTGCACTGAGAAAGATGAGGGCAGTTACAATTCAGCACGCGACAAGCTCCAGTCGAATTCGACCAAAGCAGTTGCGGCAGAAAGTATACCTTCTGGGTTGTTTGAGGAATCCCAGCCAAGAAGAGAGCCAACCCGAACTGTGTTTTCAGCTTCATCTCTACAGAATGAGACAGGAACTATCGTATTTGAGGAGCTTGGGATGATTTTGAGATTTTCTAAACTATTGTCGCAGGCCTAAGGAGAGGAAGGTGGGTTGTAGTTGATGGTGTTTTCAGAGGGAGGCTTGGAGGTGGTAGGGGAGATGGATGTGTTGAAATTGACATGTGCGTTTTTGCCTTTGGTATTCTTTCTTGTGGTGATCAAGGCAAACTGAGACTTGTTTTGGATAATGTTTTTACGAACAAGGGTTGAGGCAGGAGAGATAGGTGATGGTGGTGGGCTCAAGCTTGGGTTTGGGGACAGTTTTGGGCTAGAGGAAAGGGAGTATATTAATGTTAACGAATTGGGTAAAGAAGTAGATGGCTTGGAGGGGTGGGCTTCTAAAGGTTGGTAGGATGAGGATGAGCTGGACTTGGTGTTAAGTGGTGAGAGAGAGAGATGGATATTGGGGAGTGAATGGGCCTTTGGGATGATGGGCCGAGGGGAGTGTGGTGCATAAGGTGCTGGAACAGAATTGTTGAAAGAGATGTCCAAAAAAGAGGAGGGTCCACTAGAACTGGGGGCAGAAAAGAGAGTGCAATTTTGGGGTTGTGACAAGCTGGATCCAATGGAAGAGATACCTGGGGAGTGACAGGAATTTTTTGATTTTGTGGAGCCAGCCAGGTTTTGTGAGCCGCATGCATTGAGGGTACTGCACGAGGGGACGACAGGACTGCTTTAGGGTGTGTGAGAGTAGATGCATGCCATGGGGGTGTCTGGCTGATTTACGTTTTCGATGATCGCCATTAAGTTGAAAGGATCGGAGTTTTGTTGCCGGAAAGATGAAGGTTCGGCGGTAGAGTGGTTGGCTTGGTTGTTTCTGGAGGTAGGTTGCATGGGTGGCGTGGGGTGAGAAGAGGATTTTTTGTTGGGAATTGGGGTCTTACAAGGGGTGGAGGAAAAAAGGGCGTGATCTTGAGAAGGAGGGGGTTGTGATGTTTCATCAATAAGAACTGTGGACATGGAACCATCAATAAGAACTGAGAAGTTCCATGACAAAGGTCTTTGGACAGTAGTAATGACATACAAATAGGCAAAATCTAATTTCGATTTGTTTTCAGTAACTGGGGCGATAGAAATAAGGGATCCAAATCGAGAAACAAGAGAGTGAAAGAAACCATGGGACCATGCTTGCAAAGGAATTCCCTTCGCCCTGATCCATACCTTTCGGTTTGAAGCAGAATCGTTCTTCTTCCATGGCCTTAGGAGGTCAAAAACGGATGACACCCATGAATGATTGGCAGCAATAAAATTTTCCATGGCAGTTATAGAAGGGAATTGGATGAGGATAGAATCGCCGCCAAGTTCACTGAAGAACACGTCCAAATGGCCGTGGTCACGAAATATTTTTGAAATATAGATGTTGTCAAATGGTTCTGAAAGGATGCCAAACGCACTTCTGGAGAGCCACTCCGTTTCAGTTGGGAGTGTAGAAATGGAGATACTGCCTTTGTCAACTGGAGGATTAGTGGTATTAGGGAAGGGGGGTGAGGGTTTTATTATGTCAGCATAGGGCGTATGGTTTGAAGGCAGAGGAGGGGATGGTTGAGAGAGTGGTTTTAGGGTTTTTGATGTGGAGGGAGGGGAACGGCCTTGCGCCATGGAAGCTTGCAAGAAACCAGAATCAAATTTCAAGCGGTTAATGGAAGAGATTAGTCGTTGAACGTCTTTGCACGCGATGAATCTAACAAAACCAAAGCGCCTGCCATTTTTTGCATATTTTGTAGGGATGTAAGTGTCAATAATATCACCAAACTTAGAGAGGATGTGGTGAAAGTCAATGGCCGTCCACCGAGAGGGTAGATTATTGACATAGAGACTAGTGGCACTCTGATATTCAATGATGTTTTGAATACGCTTTCTGTTCCATTTTGAAAAGTGTTGAGGCTTGGATAGATTGGATGTAGGCGCAGGAGTTGGTGAGTTTGGACGAGGGGTTGGGAGTTTCAAGGAAGGATGTAGGAGGGGGAGGAGGGCCGGTTGCGAAGAAGGGGTTCGATTAAGAGGGGGATACTCGTGGTTGATGGTTTGTCGGAAAATGGGAGGAGGTGATGAACGAGAACGGGCTTGTGGTGTTGGTCGGGAGTGAACGGTTTTGAGGGTGGCTGGTGGGAGGTTAGGGGACATGGGAGATTGGTTCAGTGGCAGATGGCTTTTGGTGCGTGAATGTAGTCCATCGACGGAGAGCAGTGGACGGTGGGTGCGGTGGTGATTGGTTGGAATGTCACCTGGAAGACCAGGCGACGTAGGTAGAGAGGGGAACATCAGGTACAATGGAAGCTCTTGGTGGGCGGGCGTGAACTTCTTGAAATGGGTACAAAAGATATGACATCTATTCAACTGAATCAGATGATTGAAAGAAAAACGGGAGGGTTATCAGTTTATCCTTTCAACTCATCTACTACAATTGAGGTTGATAATTTGGCATAAAAAAATTGATGTTGATAATTAATTACTAGTTATATACATCAAATTAATCATGTATGATGTATCAACCTTGGTTTGCACGCCAGATTGACCCCTCAGAATAGTATGGCCCAATTTCATAAAAAAAAAAAAGAAAGAAAGAATTGCATGGCCCAAAGCAAACTGTCTGCTATACAGGCCCAAGTTTGAAGATTCCCTCCTCTGTGAAGTTGAATAAAAGGACAGAAAAAAGAAACCCATTCGCCACGAACTCATTTTTGCAATTTGAGGCCCTTGTGATTAAATTGAAGGATGAATTGCAAAACAAACAGAATCAGGTTGTAATAAATTTCGATGAGGTTAAGACGTCGGTTAGGAGCGAAAATATTGTCCCGATCATCAAATTGGGAGTTGATTAAACCAAGTGAACTATATATTGTGACGTGTCATTAGCATCAAAAAAAAATATTGTAACCTGTCATGCATACATATCTTTGAGATATAGTTTATGAAAAATATTATATAACAACAATATACCATAAAAAACATAATATTCCGCTCAAAAGAATCATATGCGAAAAATACATAGTGTATTTGAGCTCCTACTACTACATGGATGGGTGGCTAGCTAGCAATTACAATGTAAAATGGAGGAGGAGAAGATATCGTCACAAGCATTACTGCCACCCCAAACTAAACCATGAATATGGTGACACTTTTACACCTGAAATGTCGTCATCACAGCCACTACAGGAAAATCCAACAACTGCGTGTATCACATTCTCTCAGTCTCACTTGCCATTAAGAATCTTGTGAAATCTGCTCTAGATACTGCCCCACAATAAATTAAAAGACCATTTTTTTTGTCTATTTTTAAGACTTATAGATCAATATTCTCCTAATTTATTTTTCTCTTAATCAAATTTTCTCACTTGTTTATGAGTTATGATCTTTTTTCTTCTTCTTAAGTAGATCAATATTCTGCTTATAGCAATAACTATACAATTTTAATTTTTGATATTTATCCACCTTGGTTGTGGATTTATCATATGAAGAAACTAATTAAGAAAGGTGACACATTTAGACCTGAAAAAAATCCAACCGCGTGTATCACATATTGTTTGCACTTTGTCGCCTATCTCTCTCTCTTTAAGACTTTTGTCTTGGACTGTGCTGTAAATGTAACCTTTCCCTCCTGTACC
>JAKUCV010000883.1:14255-30585 GCA_028386065.3 Turnera subulata | reverse complement strand
GGTGGTGAACAGGAGGTTTGGGGTTCTTGTTTCTCTCTTTTTTTTGTATAATTGAAACGGGTGAGTGGACGAACTAAACACTATTGCAAGGAATAAAGCAAAGGAAAAACTTGGTGAAGACAATCATGGTGGCTATTTGCAGGCTTTAAAATAAAACAGCAAAACAAGGTTTAGTGGAGTAAGATACAGTTTGTTAAAGTTGGAAAAGTAGAGATGGGTATGTGGCCATATTTCCATACTGTATAATGATGGAGGTGCACGAGTAGTTGGGTTGGAAAGTATGTAGCAAAAAGTTTTTTTTTATATATATATATTTAATTATTTTGCTAATCTATTTTTATTATGATTTTATTATTATTATTATTAAGCAAAAGACTTAGATGCCCTTTCTATTCTTTTAGTCTCCAAAGAAGATATAGGGGTAATTTTGTCTTTTTGAAAATACGTTTCAAAATACCACTTACTCTCGGAAAAATCCGAAGTAAATTTCCAAGAACACTTTCGTTATTTATGGTGGAAATAAAGAATAAATTTTTTTTAAGATAAATTAGTAATTATTAGAATATAATTACTTGGGAAAATAATAATGATATTAATAACAATAATAACAATAATAATAATAATAATAATAATAATAATAATAATAGTAGTAATAATCATAAAGATAGTGGTAATCATAATAATCGTAATATTCATAATTATAATCAAACTTCTATAAGGAAAACCGTATGGAAATCAAATAGTAGAATCCTCGATTAAATGCGATAAGATTTTATTAATCACCGTAAAAGTTAAAATAACACGGTAAAATCAACAAGAGTTTTACCCGGGTCGTTACAGTAAAATGGTAATTTTTGTGTTTTATTTTGTAAAAATTATAAATATTTTTAATTTATCATTTCTCTAAACTAAATTTATTTATTATTGTCAAAATCTTTATTTGAGCATTTCAAGATTACCGTGAGCATTTTAAAATAATTAAAGCAATGATAACTTTATTTTATATGCATAACTTACCTATTTTATATTGTTTACTTACTTTTTAAAATTTATTTAACCACTAGATAATATAATATCTCTATAAATAGGGATCAAGTCTAGAGAAACAATGTTAATAACTTTATAGTAGATTTTGTATAACACTTTTTGTCAAATCATCATATTTTTTATTGAAAACTTAAATTAAGAAACTAATTATCTAATTAAATTCTTGTTGAAAACATATTACATTATTATTGTTATTTTAGTGAAATATTTTAATAACTTTAAATTGAATTTCAGAAATGTTTTACTAATCAAATTTGATATATATTTTTTTTGCCCACGATTCAATTATTTCATATATTTGTCCAATATGAATTAAAAATTCATGACTAACAATTAATGATTAACCTTTACAACTATGATTTAGAATACAAAAGGGTGATCGTTCCTCCAAACCATCTTTCTTCTCAAAATGGCCGAGACATCAAGTTCAACAGGCTCTGGAAAGTTCAAGAGTTGTGAGTGTTTTCTTGGAAAATATTCCTTCAAGGTGGTTTGCATTGGATATTTTCAAAGAGATGTCCAAGATTGGAGTGGTTATTGATGTGTTCATCCCTGGAAAGCTCACCTGGGGTGGATGCATGCCGGTATTGCTTCGTTAGGTTTGAGAATGGTGGGAGTGCAACTGACCTGGTTGAGAAGATTAATAGGTCTAAGGTTGTTAACGGCATGATTGTTGCAAAGATTGCAAAGAGCAGGCATGAGTATTCTAAGGAAGGTGCTATGAAGAAGGGAAATGGAAACAGAAGGGTTGAGCATCAAGGAAAGGTCAAGGAGGGATGTATGTTCAGGCAGTGGATACATAGGCAATTCTGAAAAATCAACATGTGAATGGTCACCAATCCAGAGATATGTCTTTCAGGAACATATCTTTTGTGTTCCATCTGTCGGAGGACTGTCTTCAGAAGCCTGGGTCTTGCGCTTTTGGGTTGCTGAAGACTGGTATTGCGGAGCAAGATGTTCTGAAGAGCTTTAATGGCATCTCAAATTCTCAGGTGGAAATTAAAAAGCTGGGAGGAAATTATGTTCTTATATCCTTTAAATCCAGGGATTCTATGCTTGCTTCTTTGAAGCATAAGGTGGCGTGGGAAGACAGATGCTTTGAGCTGCTAAAAGAATGGGAATTAGGTGATTGTGCTACTCAGAGAGAATGTTGTTTGAATATATATGGGGTTCCTCCGCATGCATGGTGCGACGAATTTTTCAGCCAAATTGCGGTTAGGTTTGGGAGATTTATCAAAGTCCATAATGACATGTCTTCAAGTAATGATATGGAGGTGGCACAAGTTCAGTTAATGACAACTTTTAAGGATCCAATTTCCCGTCAGTTTAAGGTGATGATATCTAATAATGTTTTCAATATTATGGTTGTTGAAGCACCACCTGTAATGGGGAAAGGAGGCGTAAAGACTATGGAGGCGTGACGAGAGATGATTCTTATAGTCTCAATCAGCCTTTATCGAAAGATAATGGTAGCAAGTCATGCCCAGAAGAGTTTATGCCCAGATCCTACGGTGGCCAGAGGGGAGCTAATGGCATTGAAGAGTACAATGGAGGGTCTGTGGATCCTTTCGGTATCTTAGAGACAATCAAGCCACTTGAAAAGAGAAAAAGTGTATTGGGTGAGGAGGTGGTGGAAAAGAGTATAAGGAATGGACAGGGGAATGTCAGGAGCCCAACTTTTGTGGAAGTCGAGAAGGACAGAGCTAACAGTATGCAGAACCAAAGCCATGTCGGGGAGATGGTCCCTAAGTGCATGGCGCATGCAAAGGACTGTTCTAGGGGTATGAGCAGGGTTGTGTTAAGGGGTGAGCCAAGTAAAAGGGACCTAAAGTCTACTGGGCTGGATGGGTCCATCAGTGGAAGCCCATCAACATTTATGAAGGAAAGTTTATTTGGGGCAGATTGTATGTTGAAGCCCATCAGGGCTAACGTGGTTAATAGAGAGAAGGGTTTAGAGGGGTGTAGTTGGAATAACGAAAACCAGGAGAATTTTAATTCCAGTGATAAAACGGCAGCATTTCAGAATGAGGGGGTGAGTTTTCTCTGAAAATTCTGGAACGAGCATTCAGACTAATGGTGGAGAGAGCATAGCTAAAAAGAAGTGTAAAATGGACGAAATCGGGAAGAAAGAAGAAATTCGAGAAATTATGCCATGGGGGTATTGTGCAATCAATGAAGACTGGTGATAGTTCAACCCAAGATAGCGAGATTAAGGTGGGCAATATGCAAGCAGAGGAGGTGTCTTCCTCTTCTATCTTTTCTTTTAAATCGGTAGAGGTGGATAAAACTATGGAGGTTGGAAAAGAGCTTGGTCTTGAGGTAGTGGGATGCAAGAATAAGGTGGAAAAGCTAGTGGATGGTCTGGTGGATCAGGAAGGGACGGCGTGGGTGAATGCTCGAACTGCTTTGTAATCGAGATGATGATACCGGTTAGCTTTCTGTGTTATGCTTAATTCCTATGTTTAGTCTTCTCTCATGGAATTCTAGGGCTATTGGGTCTGTCCAGAAGCAAAACTCAATTAAAGAATTGAAAGTAAAGGTGGATGCAAAATTTTTACTTTTATGCGAAACTAAATGTGGAGGGTGGAGCTATAGAAATTACGCAAAGCTTTGGGGGTCCTAGGATTTTCTATTATATAGAGGTACCTGCTGTAGGTAGCTCTGGTGGCATCTCAATTCTGGTGGCATCAGGGCTGAGAGTAAAGGGGATTCAGACCATTGTCCGATTGTGTTAGGACAACAGCAATTGAATTGGGGGGTGAGACCGTTCCGTTTTTTAAACTGTTGGATATCACATGAAGGCTTTGATGATGTGCTTAAGTCTTCGTGGAGGGATACAAGTAATCAGTTTCCTGGTAAGTTTTGCATGATTAGGAAACTTGGCATTGTTAAAAAGGCATTGAAGAACTAGAATAAGAGGGTCTTTGGCAACGTGGAGGTTAGCATAAAGGAGTTGAAAGGGAAGATTGATAATATGGATAGAATTACTGATAGTAGACCCTTAAATGAAGAAGAATGCAGGCTTATGCGTTTTTGGAAAATTGATCTTGGTAAAAGACAAAGACAGAAGGAGTGCATTTGGCGCCAAAAATCAAGGGCAGTGTGGCTAAAGTCAGGCGACAAGAATACCAAATTTTTTCATGTCATGGCTTGTAATAGAGGAAGAAGAAACTCTATCAATCAAATTGAGGTGAATGGGGTTATTTTGAATCCCTCCGTTGTGAAGCAAGCGGCTAAAGTGTACTTTGAAAGTTTGTTTAAGCCCCTACCGGAAGACAGATTTAAATGGGATGGGATCCCCGTCAAGAAAATTTCAGATGTTCAAGCAAGGAATTTAGAGCGACCCTTTGATATCAATGAGGTGAAGGAAGCAGTGTGGGAGTGTGATGGGGACAAGGCTCCGAGACCCGATGGATTTAATTTCAATTTTTACAAGAAAGCATGGGATTTCATATGCGAGGATTTAATGGTGCTAATTAATGAATTCTACTACTCTGGCCGGTTACAACAGGGAGTGAACAGTGGCTTTATTGTTCTTATCCCTAAGAAGAATGATGCTGCAACATTTGATGATTATAGGCCTATTTGTTTAGTTCATGGCATCTACAAGATAGTGGCAAAAATTATGGCTAAGAGGCTGAAATCTGTTATGGGGTGTATTATTAGTGACAATCAGTTCGCTTTTATGAAGGGGAAATCGACTTTGGACTGTGCATTTTCAGCTATAGAGATGGTTCATTAACTAGAAAAGAGGAAGGAAAAGGCTGTCTTGTGGAAAATTGATTTTCGGAAGGCCTACGATTCAATATCATGGGCTTTTTTTGATGGATTTATTGGAGGATATGGGATTCGGAGGCAAATGGAGGAATTGGATTTGGGGATGTATTAGTAACGCCAAGTTGTCTGTGCTGGTTAACGGCTGTCCAACAGAGGATTTCATGACTTATAGGGGGCTAAAGCAAGGAGATCCCCTTTCTCCTTTTCTTTTTAATATCGCAGCAGAAGGTTTGGCGGTGTTTGTAAATCAGGCAGTGAGTAAGGGTCTGGTCAAAAAGGTCAGTCTCAGTCAAGATTTGCCTAATTTACTCCAGTTTACAGATGACTCATTATTCTTTTCACCGGATGACTTGAACTCTTTGTTGAATTTAAAACATTGCCTGAGATGTTTTGAGGTACTTTCAGGACTTAGTATAAATTTTCATAAGAGCAGCTTGGTGGGCATCAACTTACCTGATCAGAGGACAAGGGAGTTGGCAAGTATGCTTTTGAGCAAGGTGGAGCATCTCCCTATTTCCTATCTTGGGATTCCTTTGGGTCAGAATATGCAGCGCAGAAAGGAGTGGGATGGTGTGATATCTCGGATCAACAATCGACTTGCTAGCTGGAAAGGCAAATTCTTGTCAATTGGTGGAAGAGTAACACTAATTAGAGCCATTCTTAATAGTCTCCTAGTCTACTACATGTCTCTATTTAAAATCCCTATTGGGGTGTCCAAGAAAATCGTGAGCATCCAAAGGAATTTTCTATGGGGAGGAGGTAGTGATAAAAGGAAGATGTGTCTGATAGCATGGAGCAAGATTGCGAAACCAAAGGAACTTGGTGGCATGGGAATTGAAAATATTTTAATCAAGAATCGGTGTCTTCTCTTCAAATGGCTATGGAAATATGTAACTCTGGATTCTGCATCTACAAAAATCCCCATGTGGGCAGTCTTGGTAAGAGATAACTATAGGAGTCATTCAATTTCCTCTTGGCCAGTTTTCTGTGAAAGGAGGTCTTCTATTGTATGGAGGAATATTGTTTTGTTTGGGGAGGAATGTACGAATGGTGGTGTGAAGTTGCAAGACGGTTTGAGAATTGTTTTAGGTGACGGGAGTAAGAGTAGATTATGGATGAATAGGTGGAAGGATGGTGTCTCGTTGATGGATTCATTTCCTAGACTTTTTGCGGTGTCGATACAACAATTTGATAACGTGAAGGATGCGGTGAAGTGGGTAGATGGGAAATGGGAATGGGGTTGGAAGTGGAGGCGTCGTTTGTATAGCTGGGAGGAAGAGGAGTTAACTCTTCTTAACAGTTTCGTATCTGATGTTACTTTGCAGGAGAATAAGATGGATGAGTGGAAATGGAATGCATGCCCTGATGGTTCCTACACTGTTAAATCAAGTTATGTCTTATCCCATCAGTCGCGGCATGTCACTGCAGCAAAGCCGTGGGTTTGTTTGGGGTGTGTACCCCACAAAATTGAATGCTTTCTTTGGTTGGCAATGCATCAAGGGGTTGCCATCAGGTCGGTTCTCCTGAGTAGAAATATTATCAGTCCGGAGGGTGTTGTTTGTCCTTTCTGTGAATTGGAAATTGAAACTCGAGACCATTTTGCTCTTGAACTGCTCTCCGGTATGGAAACTCTGGTGTACCTTATGTAGTTGGTGAGGTGTCAGTTGGGCTTCGCCTTTGTGTCTTGAGGACCTTTTTGTGCAATGGATGGGGCTGGCCCCTTCGCCTAGATTTAGAGCAGCATGGATGGTATTCTTCTTCAATTCGATTTGGAGCTTCTGGTGGAGTAGGAACAAGTTGATCTTTCAATCAAAAGTAACAGATTGGGGTATGATGTTTGACCTTATTTTGATAAGATCATTGTCATGGATTAAGGTGATGAGTCCTGACTTTCCTTTTGATTTTTCTGCAGTGGTAATCTGTTCTGATAGTATTAAGGCTTGGAGAGGTCCTTCATGCAAGGCGAGATATGTATAGGATCCGCTGTCAGTTTTAGTTGTGGGGATAGTTGTATTACAAAGCCATCTTTTTGATGGCTTGGCTACGGCCCTCTTCATTTCTATTCATGTAAGTATCTTTATTATGAATAAATACACTCGTTTCATAAAAAAATAAGTCATCACAATCCTTCAACGTGTGTCCCATTCGACCACAAGTAAAACAGAATTTTGGAAGCTTGTTATACTTAAATCGGAATCAAGATCACCCTTCCTTGCCCCATTTGGACCTTGATCTTTCTCTTCAAGTGCAGAGATAAGTCAAGCCTTATACGCACCTGAACCACTTTAGATCTGGCCGATAAAGAGTTTGGTTCCATATACATATATTCCCCCACCTTCCTGGCTATCTAAACCATCGATTTCTTGGATCGTAACCTCAAAGGGACATCATGTAAATGAACCCAAATCGGCGTATGAGAGGGAGTGATAGCCGAAGGTTGCTCGTCACCTGATATCTCTTGGAGAACCAAAATATTTTTATCAAAATGCCACGGCTCCCCTTCCAAAACCCGCTCAATATCTCGATCATCATTAAACTGAAAAAGAAACAGGTTCGTATCTATCTCTGAGGCCTCCACTCCTCTCTTAGGGTTCCAAACAGACGTGATGGTACGGAGCATTGCATTTGCGTTGAAATTCCGTTCCGTCCATATTATCCCAACCAGGCAACGCGACAATTGAATCGGAGTCTCATCAGAATCATCCGGCAATATCAACACCTCTTCTTCCCCTAACGCCCAATGCCCAGTCTCCGTTACCTCCCCCACGTCTGTCTCCTCTGCTGCAGCCACCGATGAACTCATCATGTCACTAGATTGTTAATCTGCAAGAACAGGACAAAGAGCTCGAAAAAACGAGAAAGAAACCTGCAAAAACAAGACAAGAACCCTCCAAGAAAGTCAAGAAACCCTAGGCAGCTAGAGTTACTTTATTTCTAGCGAGACAGAAAAAACCTGGAGAAAATCTAGGACGAATGGGTTTGATGATTGCGCATATTAGTCCTAAATAAGACCTTAATCCTTATTATTTGGGCTAGAATCTTGACAAACTCACGAAAATTAGATGCTTCTTGGGCTAATATCACAAGAGCTAGGTGGGCTACTAAGTGTGGACTTGTTGAAAATTAATCTAATGGGTCTTTTTTTGTTGAGAAATAATCTAATGGGTCTTCTAAACTCCAAAAATAATATATTATCTTAAGTTTTTATATCTATAATATATATATATATAGCAGAGACAATCTTTCATGAGTGATAGAAGTAATGACACATGTCAATTTAAAAGAATGTATAAAGGACATGTGGCTCCATTTATTAATTTTAAATTATTTCTTTTGAATTATCTTTTTTTCTAAAAATAGTGATATAAGGTTCTCTTTTTAATTCAAATTATCTTTGTGTTAAGATAGTAAACAAAGATAATTATATGATTTATTAGTCTCCCCCTTACAAATACAGTTTTCTTTCAAATCTATCCCTAAAATTTACCTATGAATTGTGTGTTTCGTAAAAGTGAGTACTATTGTTGCATTTTCACAATCACTTTCCTTTTATCCTATGTTTTTTTTTAAGTATTTATTTTTTTATTTATGTAGAAAAAATCATTCTAACTGTTCTTAATTTGATGAAATTATTATTTAATTCAATTTTATTTAATTTATCTCTTTTAATAAATATTAATAAATAAGATAAATTATTAACTCCCGTGTGAGACACGGGATACTGTACTAGTTATAGTCTAAATTTTAGTATTTATATGAACGGTCAAGATATATTGTAGAAATTTAAGCTACAATTAGTTTCGATTTAGAACCTCATAAAACGTTGTTGAATTATAAAAGGAGATAAAGAATAGCAAAAGCGGTCACGTGTGTGGAAGAGAAATAGAGATCGGGGGACACGCGTCAACTGAGAAGTGGTGGAATAAATCAACAATATGTAGGATCAAAGATGGGAAGAAACATTGTTCAAAAAAAAAAACTAATTGATTTATTTTTGTGTAATAATATTTTTTTTTTTCCTGGAGAAGGGAAATTAGTTGATTTTATTGTCGATTAGGGTTGCGTCGGCGCATATATATCTAATAGGTGTCTTCCAAACCAGATCTGGAGGAGAACAGAGAGGGCGGGCCATAGGAAAACAAGAGAGTACAAACAGAAAGAAGACAAGAAATATAAGAGGGGATACATTGAACCATTCATATTTTATGAGCTGATCTGCTTGCCCCCTGAGATCCGCCTCTGGTGCGGAAAATTAATCTAATGGGTCTTCTAAACAAACAGAGGGTCCAAAAATAATATATGAAAACCAACTAAACCTAACCCAATAATTACAAGTCTAAATTTAAGTATTTATAACAAAATATATTGTAGAAAATTAATTTGTACAATTACAATTAGTTTCGATTTGGAACCTAATGAAAGGTTGAGTTATAGAAAGCAGATAAACAAAAGCAAAAGCCATGCAGATTTGGACACGCATTTTTTAAAAGTGGGAGAGAGATAGAGATCGGAGGACACGCGTCAACTGAAAAGCGGTGGAATAAATCAACATGTGTAGGTTGGGAATTATTTTTGTATAATAATATTTTTTTCCCGGGGAAGGGAAATTAATTGATTTTAATGTCGGTTAGCGCATATATGATTATATAATAGGTGGCCGCCAAACCGGATCTGGAGGAGAACAGAGAGGTCCGGTCATAAAACAAAAGAGAGTACAAACAGAAAGGAGAAGGGAGAAATCGAGATGGCTTCTTCTGAAGTTGGTGGGGATGTGCTGGCAGCAGCGTCTTCTCTGTATCCATGCGGGATCCCACAGCCAGGGACAGAGACCCAGACCCAACAAAAGCGTTCTTCCTCCGTGGATGAAATCCCCTCCGCCGACGAACCGTATAATTACAAAAAGCAGAAGGTGGCGGTGATCGTGTGTGAGGAGGAAACTGCGGAGGACGACGACAAGTCGGATGACCTGTCAATTGAGGAGGCGCTGCCGCTTATGCAACAGTGTCGACGGATGTTACTCGATTCTCTTGTTAGTAAAAAACCGATATATATTTGGTCAATTAGATTGTTATGATTCTGTTGTTGTTGTTGCTTATTAGTATCATGCAATTCAATTCATTTTTTTTTTCCTCTCCTCTTCCTCTAATTAATTTACCCATTCATCTTTGCTAGGGTTTTGATGTTGACCTGGACGTTGCCAAGAAAATCCCCAAAAAATACTTGGGGGACTTTCCTTGTCCCATCCGCCTCTTACCCGCTGATAAGAGGCATAAGCATATACGCAAGGCCAAAGCTTGCGCCAGAGCAGCTATTGATGCTTATAATAATCTGAAAGAGGTGATCCCTAAATCCAATCAAAGAGTCATCTAATTATACATACATATATATATATATATATACTCTGATCTTGTTGTTGTTTCGGTGGTTGTAGGGGCGCAACCTTCATCTGATCAGGATTTTAAAGGCAAATACCTTGCCTGCTTCTTATATGTATTTCTTAACCCTTGAGGTGGAAGACAGGTCTGTTACCTACGCTCGTCCTTACCCTGTCGTTATTTGTCGAGCCAATGCCGCTGCTGGTCGCCATGAAGACAGCCCCACCGTTATGCCATTGCTTATGCGCACACCGGAAGGCACCAAAGGTAAATCTTTTGCAACCTGGCTATAATCCAAGAAGACAGTATCTCTGTTGCTAGTGCTACCCTCCTCATTGCTCTTTTCTTTTTTCTTTTGCTTGGCTTGTTTCCTTGCAGAATATTTGACTCCTCCCCCATGGTGCTTTCAGTTCCGCTGACGCCACTTTCCTTGGAACTTGTATGGTGGATGGATGGGATTTCTAATTAATGGTAAGTTTCTTTTGAACAGGGGCTTTTCTTGTTGATGCTATTGAACAGTGGCTTTTGAAGGATGGCGAAAATGAAATTTCTTAGATTTTTGTATGTTGCTCAAAAGAATTGTAGTTGTATGTTGCTCAGACCATGTTGGTATTGATCTCTTGTCTCCTCGTGGACTAGTTGCGGTGTTGTTCTTTTGTCTCTCCTCTACTAGGATCCTTTGTTTTGAGAAGTATTGCGGCCAAACTTGTTGTTTTTAAGTATTCAATTTTCTTGCTTAGATTTGAGAACATCAAGCCTAGACCAGGATGGTTTTTGCATATATATCCTCATTGGCTGTCCTAAACTTTTTCTGCTCTTCCTTTTTGGATTATATATGGACGCGAGTGATTCCTAAAGTAAATATAATTTATTCTTCAATAACTAGAAGTGAGGAATTATTCCATTGGTTAGTTAGGGATTGAATTGTATTAAATATTGTAATGTCAATATTGTCATGGATGCAGTAGCAGTACTTATTCAGCTATCTTTATTAAGTAATTTATGATACTGCTTGATCAAGTATGGTGCGTTTATGATTTTTCTTGTATTCCGATTCTCTTTTTTTTTTTTTTCTCTTTTGCAATGATTGGCTATTAAATCATGGATTATTTTCCTTTTTCCTTGAAATGACATCTGCGGTAGGGTTGAATCTTACTGCTAGGAAATTTCCACGTATTTATATCTGAATTTTTCTGGTTACATCTTACCTATATGCTATCTCAGCGGGCAGTATTTTGTTATATGAATTATTCTGGCTTAACTTTTGCTTCATTTACATCTTGTCTGTGTTGTCTAGATGTTAATTATGTTATCTAAAGTTGGAGTAATTTGTTTTAAGAGTTATTCTGGCTTAACTTTTGTTTAGTTTAACTTTAAATTATTCAATTTTCATACCTGGAGATATCAAGGCCAGGATGGTTTGCTAAACTATATATCCTCATTGCCTGGACTCCTCTTTTTTTTTTTCTCAATTTCTTTTTGCTCTCCCTTTTTAAATTATGGACATGAATTAAAGAGAATTTAATTTATTTGACCTACAAGCTCACTAGAAGTGAGGAATAATATATGACTCTATCAATTCAATCTTTCATAAAGGAACTGGCAATTGTATCGTTATGCGTAATCGTTTCTTGTTTAGCGGTACATGTTGACAATCAGAAATATGAGAAAAAGAAACACATTTGTGAATTTTATTTCGATCTGTAGTGAGGACCGAGTATTGATTCGACAATAATATTGACTAATCACAATAATAAATTGCACTATATATATGACGAACGATAAATATAATTATCCGATGGTCAGGGTGTTCCTCTTGTCAATTTTCATCGGGCTAAAGGTTTACTGCCTATACATATCTATATACTCTAAAACCCAATCCTAACTCAAACTAATTAAATCGCCCGCATCCGGACTCGAATCCGGGTGGCCTCCGTGAACGGAGGATTTTTATGCCAACGCAACCAAGCAACCAAGTGGTGTTGTTTATTAGTATCATGCAATTCAATTGGTTTTTTTTTTGGCACCCATTCATCTTTGCTAGGGTTTTGATGTTGACCTGGACCTTGTCAAGAAAATCCCCAAACAATACAGGAAGGAGTTTCCTTGTCCCATCAAGCTCTTACCCGATGTCGAGAAGCATACGCGCAAGGCCGAAGCTTGCGCCAGAGCATGTATCGATGCTTATAATAATCTGAAAGAGGTAATCCCTAATTCCAATCAAGTGTCCTGTGTCCTCTAATAATCCGTAAGACGTAATCCCTAATTCCAATCAACCTTGCGCCAGAGCATGTATCGAATCTTCTGCTCCAACTTGCAATGTCGTTTTTTTTTTATACTAAACTTGCAATGCCGTTACTGTATCTGTATGTGTTTGGTTTTCACTTTTAACAAAAAAAAAACATAAAAAACAAACGTACTCTTTCAGAATTGAAAATCCATTTATGTCTTGCACTTAACGTCAGTTCCAATATTGCAAAGCAACCATTTGAAGAAAGTGAGAAGGCCGATCGACGTTAACAAGAAGATGTTACCTCCCCCTTGAATTCTTGCTCAACAGGATGGACAAGGAGGACAGCTTCAGGTACAGCTAAGACCTTGCTTCTTCTAGGTAACCTGTCTTCTGGTAGTGGCATGAATCTTTGTCTGTTATCTGCCACTGCCATGAAATGAAACCTGTCAAAGCACCTTGAGTGCCCAACTAGGCTCTCGAAGTTACCAAACGGCTGTCATGGTAAGTAAAACTCTCTCAACTTCCCCCATGTCACCAGGGCTACGACCACCACCACCACCACCACCATTCCTTTTCCCTCCAACCACACAAACCTCATCCCCCCCAAAAGCACCCAATCCCCCTCACCAACCATGGATCCTACCACCCCTCACCAAATTTCACCCCACGTACCCCAAACACTCCACTGCACCATCACTCTCCTTGAAATCTCAAACCAATGCTGGACCTTTAAAACCAGCCTATTTTTCCAAGTGGAACCGCAAATCAACTTTGGCTGCAATAGAAGGGGGCCAGCTAGCAAGTGTTTATGTTGATAACTTCCCTGATCGTTGGACTATCAGTGATATCTTGTTAAGCCTATCCAACGTGGGGGAGATTATTGATATATATATCCCGGTAAAAAAGAACAGAAGAGGAAGAAGATTCGGTTTTATCAGATTTAGGAAAGGCTGTCACCTTGAAGAGATTGTGAAGAAAATTTCGCAGATTGCTGTAGATGATGGCTGGCTCCACGCAAATTTGGCTCGTGGTCGTGCAACTCACAACTCAAGAAAACCAAGCGCCATCCATGCAGAAAACGTTGGAAGGGTCACTGAAGGGAAATCTTTTGCTCAAACGGTAGCCGGATGCGACGCCATCGCTTCGGACAAAAACAAAAGCACATGCAATGGGAAGGCTAGTATTGTGTTTACTCCCCTTGAAGGGACCAAAACCTGGTTAAACAACTGCATCTTTGGTGTACTATCTACTCCACTGGATAGAGGGGAAGTTCAGGGTATTTTTGCCTCAAAAGGTTTCAAAGATTGCTCCTTCAGTGACACAGGTGGCGATACCATTCTTATCCATCTACCCTCCAAAGTCGATCGAGACTCTTTACTTTTGAGAACACCTGATTGGGTTCTTGACTATTTTCAACTGTTTAGGGCCTGGCACCCAGATGATGATACAAGGAATAGGAGGGTCTGGATTCAATTGAAAGGGGTCCCCCTTCAACTTTGGTGTCTGGAATTCTTTCAACTTGTTAGTGGAAGGTTTGGTGATCTGATTAAACTTGCAGAGGTGACTGAGTCAAAATCTAAGTTGGATTGTGCGTTCATTCAAGTGTTAACAACTGTGAAGCAGTCAATTAATTGGGAGGTAAACGTGGAGTATGATGAATCCCATTCCATTATAACATGCACTGAAGTTCCAGATTCTTTCATTCCAACTAATGATCATTCCTACACTGGCCTCATGGTTAACGACCTGATATCTATTGATCCTACCACCCCACATATCAACAGCAAACCCGTTGATACCGTCGGATCGGATCACGATAGTACCTCGTCCGACCGGAGGACTCACCGGAGAAACCGAGTCAATGACACCTTGGGGTCCGATCCCTTCCACTTAATGGAAGTTATCGAGAATATAAATGAACCAATGCGCATGCAGAATAAGGCGCATATCGAAGCCTCTTCACCAACTGCTTCCAATATTCTATGCAACCAACTCCCTCCCAACTCCCTTCACGCTCATGGGAATGTTTATTCTCCCAAGACTACCACATGGGGGGTCTCTTCACCCAATGGACCAGGACATAAATCCTCCATGCGCAGGTGTGCAGATGACCTAGGCATTTTTCAGAATTACTACTCTAAGGAAGTGGGAGAGTCTTCCAGTAGTAGTGACGATGTGGGGACCCATGTCAGTAACAGTATGGGCGGTGCAACTCAGATTCTTCTCTTTGTTGGGCCCTCACTGTTCAACTCTTTTGGGCCCCTTGATGAGCAAAACTCTCCCCCTGATCCTAGAAGCACAGATTCGAATCTTCTTTCCCTTAGTGGATCTGATGAAGCCCATTACGCAGGTAACTTCATTTCTGCTCTAATTGACAAAAAACTTCGCTTGGCCCTTCAGACCAAAAAGATCCAGAAAAGGAGAAAGGTGAAAACTTTCAACAAAACAACAGGTAGCATCATCTCGACAGATACCATAGGAGACTCAGACTTTCGAAGAAATAATAAAAGGATTGTGGACTGTGAATATGCCCAGGAAGTGGATCAACAAATTCCTGCCATAGACTTCAATGCAGAGGCAGAGTTGACTGTTCATGTTGGTAACTGCCTGGGCTGGGATGTCTTGAATGACGAAGAAGGAGTTAGAAGTGCAGTCAGGGACCTAATAGTTAGAGAAGGCGAGGATTGGAACAGGAATAAAAAGGACCTATAGCCGACAGTAGGCTCTTACTACGGTGTGCTTGATCTTAATCCATGTTTAGCATGGTATCGTGGAATATAAGAGGCCTTGGCTCTTTGTCCAAGCATAAATTATTGAACGAGCTAATCCATCATAATGATGCAAAAATTGTGTTTATTTGTGAAACCAAGCTTCAAGGAGTTGACAGGCATTTCTGCAGTAGATTATGGAATTCAAGAGACTTAGAATTCAGGTCCGTAGATGCAGATGGTCTATCAGGGGGCTTGCTACTTCTTTGGGATGAATCAACTTTCCATGTGTCCCAATGTAATATGAACAGGAATTGGATATTGGTTGAGGGCTCATATGGAACTATGGCTCATAAACTAACTATTTGTTGTGTTTACGGCGACAACCAAATTGAGAACAGGTTGGCAATGTGGGCTGAGCTTCGCAATCTAAAACAATCTTTCACTTCACCTTGGCTCTTGATTGGTGATCTGAATCAGACCCTCTCACCGGAGGATAGGAAAAGTCGCAGCTTCAGCCGGAAAGGAGCTGGAGCTCTTCGAAGTTTCACTGAAGCGCTGCAACTTGGCGAATTCCCCCTAATGGGACGCAACTTCACGTGGGCAAACAGTCTCAATGCCAGCAGAATTGATCGGGCATTTGCGCAACCAGAGTGGAGTTTATGGTTCAAATCTTTAAAATTACAAGCAGGAAAACGGGGACTCTCCGATCACTGGCCCCTAATTCTAGCTCAAGACAAGATCGACTGGGGTTTTAAGCCCTTCCGTTTCATGGATTGCTGGTGGCAAACTCCGAAGTTCATGGATACTCTCCAAGAGTTGTGGCGAAAAGCAGGAGAGACACATCAAGGTCATTTCTGTCTTCTGAAAAAACTTAGCCTACTGCGAAAAATGCTATCAGAATGGAACAAATCTTCGTACGGAAACCTAGACAAATCAATCTCTGCTTTGCATAACGAGATTGAAGACCTTGATTTGAAAGCTGAAACGCAGAACTTGAATAGTGGGGAGACTAGTCGAAGAAGTGCGGCCAGATTGGAGCTGGTAGACAAACTCAAGCAAAGGGAGGCACTCTGGAGACAAAAGTCCAGAATTCGATGGCTCAGATTAGGGGACAAGAACTCAAAGTTCTTCCATGCTTCTGCTTGTGTAAGAGGAAGGAAGAATTCCATACTCTCGGTGAATTGTGC
>JAKUCV010000882.1:0-13641 GCA_028386065.3 Turnera subulata | reverse complement strand
GTAGGATAATTTATTATTTATAGCAATTTGTTTCATACATTCTATTACTCCATGAACATCATCAATTGGCTCCAACAAATCCTTAAACACCTGAAATAGCATATAATCCTTAATTAATTTAAGAAAGAAATAACTGGTCTTCTTGTTTAAAGTCGACCTCTGTACAAAATGCATATGAGATTCCTAAAATTTTAATTATACATTCATTTTTCCTAACTTTACAAAAGATTCCTCATACTTTTATTATTTTTTAATTAATTTTGTGGCATCATGTGTGGTGTCTGTTATTATTTCGAATAGGAATCATAATATTAGTACGAATCGTCTTTGCTGAGTTTGTTAACATACAAAGCAGCAGGTAGTGCAAACAGAAATGAATTGCTGCTGGTACAAGCTTAAAATGGAAGAACCCTAAATTGGAAATCAAGATTCACAAGACAAAAAAAAAGATCGAGTTGACAAACGGAAAGGTCATTCCCTTAATTTCCTATAGGTTTCTTTTACCTAAGCCCTGAGAATAAGCAACCACTTTATTTCTAATGAGAAAAAGTATGGATGAGCCACTGTCCTCTTACTTCAAAGCTCACTTGATTAATTCTACACAAAATTTAAAATAATGAGAATTGAGAATTGCAAAATTTAAGTTAAAAGTCAACTTGGCTCCCAGATTGAAATAGAAACCCAGGTCGAGAGTATACCCAATGGAATTCCAGCGACATAGTAACAGCTGACATTCACATATGCAACGAAAGATTGCCATCCACAGCCACACCTTCACATAATCATGGTTTGCATATATTTATCAAAACAATAAAAAATATAAAAAAAATATCATGTAAAAAAAAAATTAAGTGCAAAAAAAATGAAAATTTGGAGATTATTGGTTCAAAATATATTTTACCAGACAAAACGGGGTTGCACTCCATTAAGGATGAGAGTAATGGCCAGGAAAAAAAAAATACAAGGGGCTTGAAGAAATAAAAGGCATTTCTCTCTTAATAATTATCCTATCAGCTCTAAACATTATTATAAACTTATGCCCTAAATTGACTTATTTTTGCCTATGCCACCTAGGATTAAAATTATAATTTTAGATTACCATAAAACCCTAGGATTATTCCCTTCCTAATAAGTTCTTCTCTTTACTCTCTCTACCTCTTCTCTTTCTAAAAAAAAATTCACCCCTCTCTCCCTCTTTTCTTTCTCAAAAAAATCCACCTACTGTTCGAATAAAAAAAATCCACCCACCGTGAGTCATTTGTTGTGCGGCCTTGGCCGCAATGGCCGAGATGGAGGCCGCAGTGGCCGGGATCGAGATGGAGAGGAGCTCGTCTGCACTGGCCGAGACGAGAGCCTGGAGCAGCTTGGTTCCTCACGGTCTGCATCCTTGCATATCCGCCCCTCCAGCACCCACGGCGTGGCCACCCGCCCCTAAGATATCCAAGACGGTCGACCAAATAACTGAGCTAATACGGCCTGAGCCATTCTGCTCCATTCGGGAGTAGATACTGAGTTGCATGGAATAGATCAGCGTGGTGATGAGGCTGGGGCTTTCGGAAGAGCAAAAATACAAAGAGATCTCCTCCATGCTGGGCACTCTCTTCTCACTTTTGTCTGCTGCCACCTCTTGGCGGGCAACCTTCTGGATCGGCCCTGACCAGATCTCTACCCAGTACTACCGCCCCTCCGACGCCCACGGTGACACAGCCCCTTCCTCCGGCGCTCAGGGAACCACGGCCAATGAAACACCCCGACCACTATTTACCCAACAAACAGTAATTATCAAACAACAGTGCCGTCACGTGGCACAGACAGTAAATACAACAGGAAAATTTGGCCCAACGGCTCAGAGAAAATATCATGTCACCCGACCACGGGTACAAGGTATCAAAGGCACAGCGGAAGCAATTTTAACAATTACAGCAACAACATGAATCGACTCGATGCAACTATGGATCCAGATCCGTCAGAGGAGATGCCGCAGCCTGCCATGATGCATATCTGCATAAGGAACAACAAAGTCTGCCGATGGGGCAGGTGAGGGGTGAGATTCTCCATAATCTCACCGACACATAACCCATGATGATCAACATAGCATATACTTAACAGTCAAGAGCACAACAATACGGCATACGAGTAGTGTACGAAACACTTGACAAAAACACTCACAAAGATCAATGCGGACTATGCAAATGTCCACCCCATCGGTTATGCAATGCACTGACAACCTAATACTGACTGTACCATACACTAGTGCCCGACCAGGACACCTCAACTCAACTATATGTTGGGTAACCGACCCAATCTCAACAGACTATACAACACACGCACTAGTCCTGACAGACTATACTCAACAAATGTTCCTCATCATATGATAACACACTGTTACTGTACTTGCCGATCATCTGACCCGGTACCAAACAATCTCAAAATCACGTGAGCCTCGCTCACCGGGTAGCCGGCAACCTGCACGGACCATACCCAAAAAACATCACAAACCGGTCCCCGGGTAGAATCACAACACAGCAACAGCGACAACAGCCATCACAGCAACTCGTAACCACAACAACAACAATCCTCACCAGTCTCGATCTCTGGGTATCGACATACCCATAAAAATGGGAACAGCCCAACTGTCGACCACAACCCGACAACCAACATATCTCATTATCCTATCAAAAATGACAAGTGATACTCATCCGACAATTATCAAAAGAAACCGACAATAACAAAGGACAACTGGCAACCGATGCCAACAACAATAGACTATTCACGACCAATGACAACAACAACACCGCGAACCGACAACCTATGCCGACCATGGTCAACCGACTATATTGATAACCTCCCAAGGTATGATCATGAGACAACATGCATATGAACATAACACATCACAGCCCAACAAAGCAAAAACACATCTTAATCAAAACTGAGCCAATGCCAAAAGAATATCTTTTATTATTACCAATTTTATCTTCCGGGCCCTGTCACTGGACAAGTTAGGGGTCAGACCTGGATATCAATATATTTCGGGTGCCAGACCAAAATCAAGAGAACCCAGGGATCGACATCCCAAAATAGTAACCCAGGGATAGACATCCCAAATAAATCAACGGGATAGACATCCCAAATAAATCAACGGGGATAGACATCCCAAGCATAGACATGCTTACCACAAGTAACCCAGGTCATGGCCACCACAAAACAGTCTTTACCCATCGAGTCGAACCACTACTTTCCAAGTGACATTAAAGTCGTCAACACAATTTCCAATTATCCAATTTCCATTTCCAACATCCATTATCAATTTTCCGTGGTCAATAGTCCAACAACAATCTCAACACAATATTCACAGAATCAATATTACAGTTCAGCAATCTCAACAGTAATAATCACGACAGTCAAATATCCAACAGTGAATATCTCAGCATTTCAATCAAACAACAAAGCACACAAGTATTGCGGCACATATGAAAGGAAATCTACTCTCACAACAAATATCAGCAAATATCACAAAGTTATCAACAACAATAACCATGAGATGCAATGGAACCTATGTAGTTCCAAGACCAACCATCCCGGCTATCACGGGTGGAATGACGTATATGCAACCTCACCTGATACTCCTCGAAAGCTGGCATCCGGTTAAGCCTTGATATTCCTATAATATAACAACAGTAATCACTTATAATGCACTAACAAGATGATTATGCATGATGCCGGTTAAGAGTTATTAGGCGGCTTATCCATTCATTTTATTATTTCCATAGTTCTCTTATCCATTTATGTGGAGGTTACTAATAATCTATTTTCCATCTGTTATACCAATCATGTCCAACATAAGTCAAAACCAAAACCGAGCGGCCAAGCCGACATCTCGGCCCTTAGGCTGCTTATGACAAGAAAGCATATACACACGTACACTTGTATGTAATGTATATTTAAGAAAATATATTTGTAAATAAATCAAGTCACGACCCGTTAAATACTCATAGTCCATATGACGTAAATAATATTATTCCCGATTAAATACTAAATACTTATATGTTTTATACACAATAATTATATAATATTGGAAACGATAATTATGTTGAAATATTATTTAAATAGTATATCCTATAAAAACTCGTTTAATGGAAATCATCTCCAACGGTATGAAATTAACGTAGCCGATGTATAGCATAAAATATTTGTGCGAATATGTAGTTGTATTATTTATAATTAAACATCTACATATATAATCATAGGTACATGTATACATAAAACTATAATTGTTAAGTAAAGATATAGTCTAGCAATATCTAAGCCTGTGAGAATAGCTGCAATACATTATACAATATATTCATATACTTGTATAAGACTAAAGTTAGTACTAAGGTGTAAATCTATTATTATTTTAGCTTAGGATTACGGAAATATATATATACATGTCTAGGCCTTTTATAATATAAATTCAATTAAACATAATTAAGGAAATTTGAAGATTAAACTCGGTAGGCCTTCACGAACGTTTAGCCCATCGGAGGATAATCAACATAATTTCAAAAATTAAATAAGAGACATAATTAAAATAAATAGACATAATTAAAGTAAATAACATGGACCTTCTTTTTAGCCCAATCGGAAAAACAAATTAAAAGCATAAATAAAAGGCATAAATGAAATTAAATCAAAATCCATAAAATTAATATTAGCTAAATAAATCAAACGTTCGTTTATTAACGTCGTTATAAAAGTCCGAGTCCGTTAATGTTCATGAAAAGTCCAAAGGGTCCGATAATTACCCAAAGTTCAAGTCCGGGTTCATTGGAAAATACCCGAGACCTCGCCGGAAGATTACCCGAGACACCAGAATCTCGTCGGATTCCAGCAAGTACTGTTCACAGCAGCACAAAGCAGTCCTCGGTTACTGTTCATCAGTGAATAGAACACCAATCCCACGCCACCAAAGCAACATTCCGAGCACCAACATCACCACCATAACCGCAGCTACTTTCCGGTGGCCGGAATTCCACCAAACCAACGTGTCCAGTACCCAAAACACAACTACCCACAGCCACAGCAACACCATTAACGCCATGTCTACCCTCATTCACCATAACATTAACAAGCAGAAGCCCACAAACAAATCAATTGGAACCCGATTAGTCACAATCCAAACAAAACCCAATCCAATTGCCAAGCTATTCAACCCGACACACGAAGGCAGAGGGGTATGGATTTCTTACCACGGCGGCGCAAGTTGCAGAGGCAGAGAAAGGTCGGGCGGCACTACCTGAGGCGGCGCGATGAAGAGGAGCAGCGGCGGTTTAGGGATGAGTACAGACGCAGGCGGCGCGAGAACAAGGGAAGGAGGACGATCCAAGGCGGCGGCGGTCTCGAACAGTTGCAGAAAAGGATTCGGCTGCGACGGTGGAAACAGCGGGGAGACAGCCTCGATGACGTACGACTGGCGGCAGAGGGTGTGAGCAGGGGCAGAGGGAAAAGGGGCAGCGACGATGGTGGTTGCTCGACGGCGTGGAGAGACAGAGGGAGGAGAGGCAGAGGCGAGAGGGGAAGAGGAAGAGGAGGGAGGCTCGGCTGGGCGTGCTTGCTCGGGAAGGGAGGAAAAGATAAAAAAATTGAAGAGAAGAAAAGAGAAAGAGAAACAGGAAGAAAAGATGGGGAGGGGCCGGCGTGAAGAAAAATTAGGCAGGAGAAAAGAAAGGAGGGAGGGGGAGAAGGAGTACCCGAGAAGAGAAAAGGAAAGAAGAAGAGTGAAGGAGAAGGGAAAAAAAAAGTGAGGAAGACGGAGGAGGGAGGAAAAATCGGGTGAAAAGGAAATAACAGGAAAAAGAAGAAAATGGAAAAAAGAAAATGGAAAAGAAGGGAAGAAAATGGGAAAGAAGAAAAGAAAATGGGAAAAAGGAGGAAATGAGGAAAAAGACAAGGAGGAGGTGGCCCGGGAGAGAGAAAAATGGGGCTCGAGTGTCGGTAAAATTATTGGTTCGGGAATGGACCAAAATACCCTTTGTCCAACTTGCAATCTTTTGCCGACATAGGGGCATTTTCGTCTTTCCGAAATTCGTCCCGGTTCCGAAAATGCAACTTAGGCTCGAAAAATCTAATTAATTCTTCTGAGCGTCGTGCAAGTCCCGGAATCGAAAACCGAGGCTCGGTAAGCCTTGGAGGAGGCTCGGAAATCCCGGGTAACCCTCGGAAAATAATTCCGAGGCTCGGTTATCGAAAGAAACTCCAGAATGTCGTGTATCCTCAGTGATCAAGACGAAGCTCGGTTATTCCCAGAAAACTCTCGAAAAAGCTCGGTCCGATAGAATCCTCGAATAACGGTGTTTAAAATTATAATTAGTAAATATTATTTTTGCAACACAAGTATTCCGTCCAAAATAATAATGAAGGTATTATTATTACTGTTGGTTTGAAAAATAATAATGGTAGAAATAATATTAATGTAACAGCCCGGGTAAAATTTGGATTTTTACCGGGACTGTTAAAGTCGTTATACAGTGATTTACCGAATAAATTAATCTTGGGTAATTAATTCAAGGTAAATCGGCAGTCGTTTTTCGAAACCGAGGGTTTTCCCGCACTCGGGAGTATCTTTCCGACTAACCGAGCCTCGGTTTTCAGTTCCGAGAGTTGGACGATGCTCAGGAGAATTAATCGGATTTTCCGAGCCCAAGTCATATTCTTCGTTCTTTCTTTTTCTCTCCTTCACTTTCTTTCTCCTCCTCTCTTCCGCCCGTCCACAAGAAGCCCGAGAACATCACCCCCCTTGCCGCGACCCGCCACCACCAACAGCCACTCAAACCACACCCACACCACCTGCTGCCGCCTCACTTCCACCGGCCGACCACCACCATCTCCTCTTCCTCACCACGCGCGCGCGCCGCCACCAAACCGTTCTCTGCCACCAACGGACGACCGCACCAGCCGCCACCATCCCCTCTCCTTTTTTTCCTCCCTCGCTCTCGTCGCCCGTCGCCACCTTCTCCTCTTCCCTCTCCTCCTCCCCGATGTAGCTGCAGCGTCGCGCGACACAGCCAAAGCGAGACGACCCGCGAGCCGCCGCCGGATTCACCCGCCCTTCCTTCTCCTTCGCGACACCACCACTGGTCGCAACTGTCGCCACCGCATGCAGCGTCGCCAGCGCCTCGCCGTCCTCTGCTCGCGTCGCCCCGCCAGTCATACCGCACCGCTGCTCGTCGCGCCGCCCGACCTAGGTGAGCAGATCCGTTTGTGTTGAAGACCTGGATGGGTTGTCTGTATGGGTCGGGTTGACCCAGGGGTTTGGTTGGGTTGGGTTTTGATCTGTTGGGTTGGAAGTGTGGGCTAGGGTTGACCTTGGGCTTGGGCTTGAGGTGTTGGGCTGGATTAATGACTTGGGTATGGGCTATGGGCTTGGTTCTGGGTCGGCCCAGAATTTATATGGGCTGGCCCAGTCTTTTAAAAAAAAAGAAAAAAAGGAAAATACTTATACCTTTATAATTATAATCTGGAAAAAAATTATATATATATGAATTATATATTTTCTGGGGAATATAAATACATAGCATTATATAGAAATAAATAAAGTGAATATCATGTTATATTATTTCTAAGAAACTAAGGTAATTATAACAAGAATTATATTATTTGCAAAATTATTATATAATGACTACTTTAAAAAAAAATATATATATATACTATAAATATTTTACAAGTATAAGCATACGTTATATTTTTAGGGAATTATGTTATAATAATTATATTCTTGGAAAAGTATAATTATTCTATGTAAATAATTTTGGAAGTGTATATATATATATATATATATATATATATATATATATATATATATATCTTCCTAGAAAAGGTAATTTATGATTTTTGAAAAATGATAAATATCTTCTTGAAAATAATTTTGAAAAGAGTTTAATTAAAGTATGGTACTAAAATTATTTTCGGATATACGTACGGTAAACTATTTTCGGTAAAAGATGATAATAAAAGATAAGTAACCGGGATGGATATATTTCGTAGTATTGGCATCATAGTGTACCGATTATGTGCATTTATGTGTATGCATTGTCTTGTGGTATAGGTTTGGATATCGGGCAGTTTCCCGAGGAGCCGGCGTCGGACCGGTCATAGTTTCCGGAGTTGAGTAATCGGCTAAGGTGAGGTTAAGTAAATATTTATATACTTCCCGTGATATCAAGTTGTTGTTTGTTTGCTATATGTGATATTTGCCGGTACGAAACTTTGTGGCTGTGTATGGTTGTTGTGTGATGAATTAAGTTGATAATTGTTGCTGTTGATATTATTGATGATGTTGGAATTGTGGATATAAGTAAGACTATTGCTGTTGTTGACTGTAGAATTGTGTGAGTTGAGTACCTGGGTACTATTATGTGATGATAGTTTGGTATTGATTATTATCCAGACGAGCGGAGAGGCTGCGAGCCTGCTCGGGATAATGAGATAATGGTTGGATGATAGAAATGTAGAAACTATTCGAGGGAAAAGGAAATAATAAATTGAATACACTTAGACATCTAGTAAGTCACAGTTAAATGTTGGAACAGCCAGATGGTAGTCTTATTTTATGGTACTGGGGGAGAGTGTGCTTGGGGTCTGCTCCCTGTCTGTACCAGTTATTTATATTTAGGCGCTGGGGGAGAGTGTGCTTGGGGTCTGCTCCCTGTCTGTGCCAGTTATACGTGGAGGTACCAGGGCGGGGTCCATGGGCTAGCTAGCTTGACTGCCAGGCGACGGCCATCATTTAACTTGTGATAGGGGCCCTGATAATAAAATTGGAATAGCGTGTCTAGAATCACAAGTGTGTCATTTAAGGTTCGTGAGAACCTTAGTTATTGTTGGTGATGTGACTTGGAAATTTACGGTTGCTTGTATATGTATATTTGCTTATGGGTTTACCCGGTGGGCACTTCGGACTCACCCCTCACCTGCGGGCTTTCATCCCGTAGGATAAGTTATTTGTGGTACAGGTTTGATGCATTCTAGACAGGCTGCGGCGTTATCCCTTGGACAGGGCTTGGATCCATAGTTTGCATCTATGCATACAGTGTTTATGTGAGTTTCATAAGTCTTCCGCTGTGCATGTTTTTACTATCATTGGGCCATTGGGCCGGTTTTGATATTTGTGATGTTTTCCTATTATGGGCTGTTGAGCCCAGTTATCTGTTGTTTACACTGTATGCTGGTCTTTATTTGGTTGGGTCGTCACAGTTCCGGCACGTGTTTACTGTGTACGATAAATACGGGTCGGGGCGCTTCAATTAATCATCTATGGAGTTGTAAAAATGATAAGAAATTTATATCAAAAATTAACTCGGGCTGATTAACCGCGATAAAATTTATTTACCACAGTAAAAGGTAAATCAACTTGGTAAAAATCACGGAAAATTTACCCGGGTTGTTACAGCCAAGGCCCTCTCCTTCGCTACAAAGGACACCACCGCCACCTCTCAACAGTCTGGGAATGCTAATGTTGTTGAAGCGTTTTTGGGGGATCTTCAAGACACCTAAAAATTTTTGAGAAATAAAAAGATTAAGGTATCAGTTATGGATGTTGAGCATAGATCCAACCCAAACTAGAGGCATTTATAAACCTCCTCGTAAGTCGTATCATTTATAGACCCTAGTCGTAGTGAGAATAAAGTTAACATAGACAATGCTTCTAAGAAAGATGGAAGGAAAGGTGGGATTGGTATTTGCTGCCGGAATCATGAACGAAAATTAATTGACGGTATTGTAAAGAAGACTTATGCCAACTCCTCCTAAGCATCCGAAGCATTGGCTTTCAAAGAAACGATGGTCATACTAGCTCTAGCTATGGTGGCCAAGAGGGGCTAGGAATCTTATGAATTAGTTAGGGGCCTATGATTTTGGTACTTGCTCTTAGGTGGTGGTTGGATAATAATTATTATAAGAGGATATTAATTTATTTTTCAACACTTTTACCCTAATAGATAACTATTTTCTATAATATTTTTTCTCCTTTCATCTTTGTAATACCTTTGATTTAAACTTCATCATTTTTATGAATAATTTATATAAATTTATTTCTATTTTTTTATGGGCATGAAATTACATACATTTTATAGCAAACACTATAGTCTTTTGGCCTTGCATTCATGCATTTAAATGTTAAATCAATTGATTTCATTGAAGTAGTAGCAGTGGTGGGGTGGGGGTGTCCGGGGGTGGGGTGTGTCCTTCTAGAATAGGGAAGGCATTACTTTTACCGCACCCAGAAAAGGAGCAAGTTTTAGTGGTGCAAGCAAAATGGCGCCACCCACCCCTCCTTTATTAGTGTGTGAGACTGTGATTAGTAGTACTTAGTAGTAGTAGTAGTCTGTAGTCTCTACTATCCCACTCATATCACATGACACACACTTAACACGAAGTTTGCCCTTAAATAAACACATGCAAAGGAGTGATGCTCCTTACTTGGCATGCAGGTTCGCCTCCTTGTACTTCCAAATCTTGAGCCATATCTTCGACTTCTCGAACCTGAGATGATTCTTGAGAAGCAAAAGAATGAGATCAAGAGGCATGAAGCTTGGCGTGTTTATGGAGCCTTATTGGTTAGTTCTTTACCCAAATGAAAAGAGAGGCTTGCATTCAGTTGTTCTTTAGATGTCTATTTAGGGGTTTTGAGAAGACAAAAAACCTTCCAGTCTGCAGCTGGTCAATGTGTATATGATTCCCTGAAGATTTTCCCAACTTGGCCATCACCTCCAGCACGCACTTGGGGCGGAATCAGTGGGAAAATTGTTATTGAAGGGTCTAGTAAGTCTTATGACTCTGTTCCTTTGCCTCCATTCATGCCATTTCAAAAGGATGGATTTCTTGGTCCTTCCATGTTCATCTTTTTGTTTGTGTCTGGAAGTCGAATTCTATGTACTTGGCTGCTAGTGATACCATTTTCCTTTTTTTCCTGAAGCACGTGCTCCATGAGCATTTGATCCTCAATGAGTTTCCTGCTTTAGCTGCAATTTAACATCTTTTGATTTCCCTTAAAAACATATCAAGATAAACGCAAGGCAGAATTGGAGTTCTCGGAACAGTCGCCTTCGAAGAAGATAGCAACTGATGGCCCAATTGATATGGTGCCAAGTGACAACACCCCATTTCGCGGACAAGGTGATGCAACAGCTCCACCTCCTTCAAGTGATTCTGATGTAGGCCCCTCATCTTCAGAACAGATTCCCACTGACAGCAAATCAGGCAGCAGAATGGGAAGACATAAAGTGGATCAACGAGTTATAAAGAGGTCGGCCATTCTCAACCAGGTTTGGAAAGAAGACTTGAAATCTGGTCATACATTGGTGACTTTGTTTGAGTTGTTTGGTGAAGGAATTCTGTCCTTCATTCCGGCTCCTGAGATGGCACTGTTCTTATAGAATTTGTAGAGATTTTTTTCCCCCTACTCTTTCGTTTTTTGTGAATCAAAGCTGGCGAGTAAAATGTAGTTAGGGGAAGAAACATAAAAAAAAAAAAATCAATGAAATTTCCTATAAATTTCATGCTACCAGTGGACCAGGATCATAGCGAATACTTATATTGCGTTGCAGGGTCGCTTCAAAACCCATCGGCCCCTTCCCATTGGGTAATTTTCCCCAGTGGCTTTAGTTCCTCTATGAAGAAGTGTACATTCCTTTGGTATTAAACCTTGTGATATATCTTTTTCTGCAATGCATGACTGCGTTTATTTCATTGGCACCAGTCTTACATTTGTTAAAAACGACAAGTGAGCAAAGATTAAAGCATAAAACGGGAGCAAATAGCTTGTAGTGTAATAGGAGGAACATGAATGTCTGTCATCAGCGATCTAATTAAGCACCCAGTTTGGAGGACTCGCGCTCTACGGCTTTCCTCAACAAGCTGTCTTCTTCTAGGACCATCTGAACTGGCAAGAAGCCCATTCCATTGGCTATGGCTAGCATCATCTGCTTGGTCTCTGCCTTGAACTCCTCCAAATCCACTGTCCCATTCAGGTCATGATCAAACTGCTCAAACAGAGAAGTATAAACGCCGATAAGGTTGTCTGGATCTATTTTCACGTCCACACCAAAGTGGGTTTCGAAGACCCGCAAACCCTGCAGCTCCTTCAGCATCTCTGTATAAGAAAGTCGTCCGTCATGATCCATCTCAAGGTGCGCAAAACGGTCACAGACAGAGACGTTGAAGGCTTCTTCATCCTCCACAAAGTTGACAATGGTGGCACCTTCTAAAACTTCCACACTCATGTTTGATGTTGTGCTTCGCTAAAAAAACTGGCTAAGCAGCTGAAGAGCAGGTTATTAAAAGCTTTTGAAGAGGTTTCTAATTTCGATGATAAGTTGTTGGGTGATTAAGTGTGACGGAATCCCACATCGGAAAGGAAGGGGAAGGTCTTGGGCCATATATACAGGGGTGCTGCACACCCCACTAGGTTGACCTTTTGGGGAGAGGGTAATGACCCCGTGACATTAAGTGCTCATATAGACGAGGGTAAAAGTGCCGTTCAGTACGGGTTGGTTGGTTTGCTGCTTAGTAAGTAATTGCTTTCAGTCTAGAACCTTCATAATAGAGTAACTACTAAGTGAAAATTATGTTAGTCAATTGGTGTCGGTGAAATTGATGCTTCTTTGTGGGAGGGCATCCTTTGCTGCTGCAATTTCAGCCAATTAGTCTTAATCTATTGGCAAACGGTGACCCAAATCTATGTGGGTGGAATGGGGCTTTTGCCTTGGGTAACTATAAAAAACTGTCTGTATACAAAAGTTGTACAGATCCAGTGAGCTTATAACAGTGTCATAAGAGTGAAAGGGGAAAAGGCGTTGACTGACTCCTGCGGTCAATAAAAGGACCACGAAACCTTCAGTCTCTGCTGGTGCCTGGTAGAAGCAGAGAGACCCACAGGGAAATGAGCACCGTTCCAATCAAGAGAAACATATATATAGGTGCTGGATTTCGTTAATAATAGGATAGGACCCCTATTCTAACCATATAAATATTAAAAGGACACGAGCGCTCTTTAACCATGGTTGGACACTTTGCTGCTGGTGGCATACAGGTATGTGAACTGCGGCGGGGGTTGGCGCTTGCTATTGCATGCTTTTTTGGTTGTTCATATGATCAATTTGGAAGCACATCAATTACCGAGTCCAATCTACAAATTGGGAAGTGACACAGGAAGAATTATATATACCTCGTATCATTAATAATCGAATGCCTACTAGCTAAATTGATAGATGAACCCCCTACTTAGAACAAGTTGGGTTCGACATTAGACTTTGCGTCTCCAAACAATAGTTCCTTCTGTAGAAAACAAAGTCAATAATTCCTTCTATAGAAAAAGTCAATAATTCCTTCCATAGAAAAAGCTTCTTCAACCAGCAATTACTAAAAACTGAAATTTAATTTGCCAAGATTGAAATTTTGTAAGTTTGTATGTATGCCTAAATTTAATTTGCGGCGGGAGGGGAGTGGTTTAGGGGATTGGATGCCCCCCACTCGACAAAATACCTAGCTACTGAAACATATCAACCAAACAAAAAGTATCACCTGATCACATTTCAGGTGGTTACCCCCAAAGGCAATCAATTAGTAATCAACAGAATCGCATTAGTCAACCCTCCTCGAATTCCT
>JAKUCV010000881.1:11925-23506 GCA_028386065.3 Turnera subulata | reverse complement strand
CCACCAGCTCTCCGGTCGCCGCGGCCATGGGCGTGCCACCGGAGGGCATGGAGCCCGATGTTGTCAGTGACTCCACCTCTGGCCGCCATCGGACCTCCACCAGCAGCCCTGTCCACAGGAGACGCTCCCGATCCAGAGAACGGGGAGCTGCTCCCCACACCACTGACGACCGGCGGCCATCATCGCCTTCTTCTCCTCGACAAGACCGCTAATCTATTTCACGTAACACATAGAATTGACATTTTCAGCAACATAGTTACACTTTCCAACTAGCCAACCGACTTACACGTAAATAATCTAGGCCAAACTCATAGGTTCTTAGCCAGGTAAATAATCTCATGAAAATAATCAACATATCTATTAATACATCCGCTTAGCCAATTATTCAACTGAGATTATTTGGTATTATTGGGTATTTATAAGGATTTGCATGAATCAGAATGTCAACTCGATGTTTTGTCCCATAATCTTATAACTTATGTGTGGTGATTATAATAGTTTTTGTTGGCTTGAAGAGCTTCAATTAATTTCAACTGGTGTTTGTGTTGTTGGAATGTGGTAAGAGAGTTCTTAGCAAAATCTTTGCTTCTCATAGTCATAGTTATAGTACGTTTGTCTGTTGAAGCAATGCTTGCATCTCATGTTGAATCAATCTGTTTTGAGGTAGATTATATGATATTATACTCTGATAACACATCCGTTTTTAGAATTCATTTACAGTGTTCTTTCTGTATTCTTTATCGTCCAGGATTCTGCCTTTATGGTGCACTGAAGAAGCAATGCGAGTACTACATTTATTGTTGTCCCCCAGCTGTTGAACTCTTTTTTAGCGTCACCTCTGAGAAAAATGGTGCTAAAGTTGTAGCATAAATGGAGCTCTCTAATCACTTCATCTTCATACGAAAACCTCCATTTCTCTTCTCCGCAAAACCCTTGAAAATCCTAAAGCCAAAGCCTCTCTTTGTTATCTCCTGCTCGCAAGAGACCCACCCACCTCATCTCTCGCTTGCCCACTCCCTCCAAACCGACACCCTGAAATGCTTAGACTGGGAAGACCTCTGCCGCCACCTCTCTCCCTTCACCTCCACATCCATGGGGCACTCAATCACCCAAGCTGCAGCCATCCCCATTGGGAGAACCCCAGAGGAGAGTCAGAAGCTACTCGACCAGACCACTGCTGCTCTGGCTGTGTTGCACTCTGGCCCATTTGATCTTTCTGGAGTTGAGGATGTAACCGGAATTTTGGACCGTGCAGTGTCAGGGACCTTGCTCACCACTGGCGAGCTTTGTGCTCTGAGGCGGACGCTGAGAGCTGCTCGTGCTGTTAGGGAGCAGTTAATGGATGGCGGAGATTTCTCAGAGAGGTATATCTTTGCTTTTGCTTGAAACTGTTTGAGATTGTTCAACCATGCAGGTTTTCAGTGAGTTCGTTTGATTTGAATAGGAATGGTACATTGCTTGAAATACTTGCAAGTTGTGATTTCCAAATGGAGTTGGAGAAGAAAATCGAGTTTTGTGTAGACTGCAATCTTTCAGTAGTTTTGGATAGGGCTAGTGAAGAACTGGAGTTGATTAGATCTGAGAGGCAATGAGTTATCATATGAGAAGCAATTCCGTGCTGAGGTTGCTATAATTGGGACAATCCAGCATCTCAATCTAGTTCGTCTTCGCGGGTTCTGCTCAGATGGTCGTAGAAAGTTGTTGGTATATGATTACATGCCTAATGGTTCTCTAGACTCCCATCTTTTCACTGAAAAAAGAGCCAAGATATTGGATTGGAAAACCAGGTACAGGATCGCTTTAGGAACAGCAAGAGGGTTGGCTTACTTACATGAAAGCTGCAGAGAATGCATCATACATTGTGACATCAAACCAGACAACATCCTTTTAGACGAGCAGTTCTGCCCGAAAATAGCAGATTTCGGCATGGCAAAGATTTTCGGAAGAGATTTTAGTCGAGTCCTGACAACAATGAGAGGAACAATTGGCTATCTTGCACCTGAGTGGATCACAGGAGAGGCCGTAACAGCCAAAGCTGATGTTTACAGTTACGGAATGATGCTTTTTGAGCTTGTTTCTGGTAAGCGAAACTCTGAACAGCCTAAAGATGGAGGCATGGAATACGTTCCAGTTAAGATGGCAAGCCTAATCAACAATCAAGGCGACATCCTTAGCTTGTTAGACCCCAAACTAGAAGGAAATGTTGACGTAGAGGAGGTGACAAGAGTGTGTAAAGTTGCTTGCTGGTGTATCCAAGAAGATGAAACGCAAAGGCCAACTATGGGGCAAGTAATCCATTTACTAGAGGGACTTCAGGAAATGGACATGCCACCCATTTCAAGATTTTTTCAGTCATTTGGATATGGGGAGAAAGACACGATAGGGGAATCAAGAAGTGAAATCAAGTTTGCAAACACAGTCTAAAATGTAGTTGCTTCCTGTCGTGCCAAAGTAATTACTTACTCCTTCAGCTACTTCCTAGTCCACTGCATGAATCAGAATGTAAACAGTTTCATGCATGTCCTGTTTGAGTGTGAACTTGTTGCCTTATTCGTTTTTTAACTTCTATACTCAGTAGAAGTTTCCCTTGGTTCAGAATCTGAAAATCATGCATACATACTCCCAAAGAAATGAATTTTAACACTTTATCATGATCAGCAACCGAAAAGGTCCAATCTTTCCTGATAATAACAGAGCAAAAGTACAATGTAGATTAACAGACAGCAAAAAGGTCAAATCTTTCTTAATATTTACAAAAGCAAAAACACAATTCTAGATTAACAGAGACCTAAAAGGCCAAATCAACAAAATTTACCACAATTTCTTTGTCTGTCTTATTCTGATGCCCTCAGCATTTGTGTCCTGTCTGGGTTTCCCTGTAAACTTGCATTCCTAGGAAAATGTGATCACCTTGGCACCAAGTGATCAAAATTTACAAGGAAACCCAAACAGGGCACAAATGCTTGTGGATCATTATTTTTTTTCCTGGCTTAAAAGGAGTCATGAACATGGACATATTGTGTGGAGTGATCTGCTGAAGCCTTTATACTTAATTGGCACATTCTACTGCCAGATTTTGGCAAAAAAAAAATTAACTTTTGAACCACAAAGTTCAAAGACCAACTTTTCTGATGCACATTGCAAAGAACTCACAGAACTTGCAGTGAAATGTGCCAATTAGTATGATATAGGACGCCCAGAGACAAAAGTACTAAAGAGTGGAAGAGGGAAGAGAAGGGGAAGGGGGCGGCGGCGCAGATGTGTCAGATCTGTAGGGTTTGGTTATGAAGAGAAAAGAGATGAGAAGAATACAACTCCTAACTAGCCCGGTGGTTGGTCCAACCTGGGTAATTGTGACCTTGTAGGTTTTCAGATTCACAAATTTTTCTTTGTAAATTCCCGGTTGAATCCGGGTTTGACCACGATCTGACCGGAAAAAACATGACCCAGTGGCTTGGCAGTGTCAATGGCCAGTCCAGATTTAACAACCAAACCAACAAAGCCGAAATTTGTTTTCTTTTTGTTATTTTTGTTTGAATTGGATGACTGGCTGTTGGATGGTTAGAACAAGGCTCTATACCAAGAACTATTACATGTTATCGGTTGACCTGTCAACTTAGTGTTGGGGTTAAACCATTCCACCACAAAAAAAGATTATGCTTACCAACTTTGTCCCTCCCCTTCCTCCTCTCACCACCGGTGACTTTTAAGAACACCACCACCTAATCTACAAGAAAACACAATAATCATAACCCAGCACAATAATCATATATGATTCCTCGAGTCCCTTCCAGAAAGAGTAGGGCCTTTCAATTCGGATGATCATCTTTAAACAACGCAATTGAAACTTTAAACAAGCACATGTAATATAATAATAGGGCCTCCGCTAAGAACAGATTTAATCAGCATCACCCTTCCGTCAATTGACAGGTGCTTACCTTTCCAAGACTTCCATAGCCAAATGGAAGTCTTGGACAATCAAACAATCAACCCAAGCCCATATCGTTTTCCAAATGGAGCTGGAAAAACATTCAGCCTGCAGTTGAGAATGGCCAGGTATTAAGCATCACACTGAGAACATACCCTTTGAGTGGGTGACCTCGGACGTTTTATCAGTGTTCGCTAATCTTGGTGAGGTTATCGATATTTACTTTCCTGCAAGGAAAGGCAAAAAGTGGTATTTTTAAGTGCACTGACGTGCAAAAACTGCTGGAAAATATCAACTCAATTTCAGTTGGTGACAAGTTCCTGTTGGCTAGCTTAGCCAGGAGTAGAAGACAGAGTCCTGTTGTTGGGAGGAAGGCTTCTCAGCTTCCATCCCAAAAACCAGATTTAGCCATGGAGAGGAAAACCTTTGCACAATTAATCAGTGCATGGCAATATGCCCACAGACAATGGTAAAGGCAAGGAGGTTTGTATGGAAAATGACAGCATCCAGTTCATTAGCCCAAATGGAACGAAGACCTGCAGGCTTCACAGATGCGCCTTTGGAGTCCTATCCAAACCAGTGGAAGCAGAAGTAGTAAAGGGTTCCTTTGTATCCCCCCAGAGGGTTTAACGATATCATAGTATGCGACACGGGTGGCGAGTCAGTTTTGGTGCAGTTTCCTTCAGAAGCAGAAAGAGATCAGTTTATTGGACTAGAACTTGATTGGATTGATGATATATATGTCAGTTGTTTAGAGCTTGGCAGTCCGGTATGATGGGCCCAGTAATAGGAAGTGTTGGATTCAGGTCAGAGGTGTCCCATTAGAAGCATGGTGCAGTGAGTTCTTTGAAAATCTCAGTATGAGATTTGGAAAATTTATAAAGTTGGCGGAGGTGTCAGACAAGAAAATCAAACTTGATCAAGCATACATACAGGTGCTCACTACATTAACCAAGCCTGTTCATTGGAGTTTTAAGGCACTCATTGACGATAGAAGTCATTCCATTGTGGCAGAGCAGGTACCTGAATATTATGTGAAGTCTTTAACTAGCTTGTTTGATCAAAAAATTGTTGAGGACTTAATTTCATTTGGGTCCAGATACAGAAAAGAGGGGTTCCACAATTGGTGCCCATGGGCGTCCTAGTGGCAGTAGTGTAGATTCTCAAGGGAACAAGGCCAATCATCAAGAAGTGCCACGAGTAATAGTGGCGGCTGTTGTCGGCTGGTCTCACATTCAAAGAGTTCTCAAAAATCCACTTCTCGACCTAGTAAACTTTGTGGATTCAATGGTCAAGCCCATGGGTTTCTGTAGCAGGCCCATTGAAGAGACATTTGTTTCCACTCCATCTTCTGAAAACTCCAAGTACGTGGGGGACTCGGGCTCAGCAAGTCCAGATATCACCAACTTGATTAACAGGTTGATCGAGAAAAAGTTATGTAGTGCCTTGCGGGTGAAGAAGGCCAAGAGGAAGTCAAATTCAAAAATTTTAATCTCAATGGAAGTATAGTGTCAACTGGACCCATTGGGGATTCAGATATCAGAAGGGTGAATTATAGACTTGGGGTTGATGAGGAGACGTTGGTGCACCAAAATATGCTTTCCCCTTGTGATTATTGGGATAACTATGTATAGGGATAAGTGTGTAGCTATAAGAGTAGTGGAATATGATCTGCTAACTCAGCCGATCATATCAGATATGTATTCTAGTCCTTGTGTAACACAAACCACATGTCAATATAATGAGCAATACTGCACATCAGTTGTGTGTGCCATTTACCTCACGATTACAGTGCACTAGTATTGTCTACATGGTAGCGGAGCCATAAGAGTCTTGAATGGCCACAGATCCAAAACAGACGGAGTCCCTGACATCCCAAACACCTTCTTCTAAAAATTCTTCCTCATCCTCCTCTAGTGGTTCTAGTGCAGTTAAAATGGCAGCCACTGCTGAGCCAACAACTCATTCCTTAACCCAGGTTCACCATCATATCACCATAAAATTGACTGAGACCAACTGGCGAGCCCAGATGGAGCCTTTCCTGGTTGGCTTAGGGGTAATTGGCTATGTTGATGGTTCTTTCCCCTGTCCTCCACCATGTCTTGATTCTGTTGATGGTGCACCACCGCAACCAAATCCTGAGTACACCCAGTGGATCCAACAAGATAGCCTCATCCTTTCTGGTATTATGTCTTCAGTTACCCTTGATGTTTTTGCCATTGTGGTGAGCAAGAAGACCTCTCGGGATGCTTGGTTGGCTCTTGAGGAATCCTTAGCCTCCACCAATAATACTCGTGTTATGGCATTAACCATGGCTTTGCAGCGCTTGGAGCAACACCCTACTGAATCTGCTCCCCGATTTCTCAACCGAGCCAAACGCCTTGCTGATGAAATTGTTGGCTTTTGCTCTTCACTCAATTCAAACTTACCACAAGAACATCGATGTTAACCTCAGAAAATCGATGTTGAGTGGTCTCGGGTCTTCAAACAAACTGGCAAAGCTTCTTATAACATCGATGTTGAAAGCTGAACATCGATGTTTAATGGTCTCGGGTCTTCAAATAATTAGGCAAAGCACTCAGGACATCGATGTTGGAAGTTGAACATCGATGTTGAAAAGCCTCTGGAACTTGGCAAAAACACTAGAACATCGATGTTAGAACAAGGACATCGATGCTGGAATCAATTTGGAAATTGGCAGAGGGATTTGAACATCGATGTTCAAGTTGAAGATTTCTGGAAAATTTCCAGAATTCTGCAGAACTTCAAGTTGGTTTTCTTGGTTACTGTTGCATTAATTTTCTCTCAAATCTCTCAACTTCTCGGCTTGAACACTTAATGAACAAGTCAAGGAACACTTTGTGAAGTGAAAAACACTCAATGTACTTTTATTTCACTTGATGAATTCAGATTACAAACTCAAATATATAGGCCATATTCCAACTTGCTGCAGCAACTTGCATGCAGTCCATACCTTCAACCCATACTACTTAGTGCAGCATGGAGACCCATAATCCTGATCTTCTTGGTTTGCTAAACATGAGGCCTACCAAGAATGATCAGATAACAAAGAGAACATTACAATAACAAAAAGACGGAATAAAGGATTTTTTGGTATCTGTACTTGGCCTCGATTTGGTTTTTGGTACCTGTACTGAAATTTCATGATTTTTGGTACCTGTACTTGGTAGTTTTCATTAATTTTGGTACTTCCGGTCACCGGAGACACGTGTCCAATTTATGTGAGGCCACGTCATCTCAGGGTCAACCCCACCCGGGTTCCACCAATTTTGACCCGAAACCACAAAAAACCGACCCAGGGTCTAACCAACCAAATACCAAAATTTTATTTTTAAAAGTGAGAATAAATTTAAAAATTATTATAAAATTAATTAAAATTAATTAATTAGTCTAATTTATAAATAAGAAGTGAGATTAAAATAAAAGAATTATATTATAAAAATGTAACATTTTTTAAAATAAAATTTTTATTAAATTGAATTATGTAAATATAACTTTTTTATAATTTTAAAATAATATTATAATTTTTTAACATAAATTTATGAATAATTTTAAAATAACATTTTATTTTAACAAATATATATAAAAAATTTAAAATATAAGTTTTATTCTAATTTAAAAAAAACATAAAAATTATAGATTTATGAAACGCCCCGACCCGTATTTACCGTACACAGTAAACACAGGCCGGAACTGTGACTATCCGACCCAACATAGCCCAAGCATACAGTGTGGACAACATAAACTCGGCCCAACGGCCCAAAATAGTGAACATCGTAAATACAATACTGGCCCATTGGCCCAATAACAGCGAAAACATTGCACAGCGGAAGACTTAACAAAACTCACATAGAAACTGTATGCGACACATGCAACCTATGGATCCAAGCCCTGTCCAAGGGATACGCTTCAGCTCGCCCGGTACGTTCCTGCACTACAAGCAACTCATCCTACGGGATGAAACCCCGCAGGCGAGGGGTGAGTCCGAAACGCTCACCGACGAAAGATAAACAAAGATATATTCAACCATAATACTTTCGAAGTAATCACATCAATCACAACAATAAGCACAGATAATCACGACACAAGGAAAACACTATAACATTTATACCAAGACCAAAAGAATGCTTAATTATTTTCTTATTACCAATTTTATCTTCCGGGCCCCGTCACTGGACAAGCTAGGGTCGTACCTGGTTATTAACTAATTCTGGATGCCAGGCCCCACCACAATCCGGGATCAACATCCCATATCTCAAATCCAGGGTCAACACCCCAATATCACAAATCCGGGATCAACATCCCAATATCACAAATCCGGGGTCAACACCCCCAACCAACAAACCCTCTGGCAAGGCACCACAGAACTAGTCTCTAACCATCTAGTCGTACCACTACTTTCCAAGTGACAATTACATCATCATCTCAATATCAAATCCATTTCCATTTCCAATACTCATTATTCCTTTCTCAATTATCCATAGACCAGTTCCTCATTATTCTCAACACAGCAACACAATTCCAATATCAAAGTCTAACATCATCATCAATATTCCTCAGGTTAATCCACAATCACATTCAATCAACAACCTCATGTCACCAATTATTCACAAATAGCAGTTCAACAATATTTCCAATACAACGTGCACAGGTCTAACACGATTCAACAACAACAACAACACCAACAATTCCATAGCAATCAAGTAACAGTCAACAGTCAATCCAGCAAATCAAACAAACAACAAAATGCACACACAGCATTACGGGCACATATCAAGGTTTATCTATCCTCACCTTGGCCGATTACTCAACTCCGGGAACTATGACCGGTCCGACGCCGGCTCCTCGGGAAACTGCCCGATATCCAAACCTATGCACAAAACAACACATACTCACATAAATGCACATAATCGGTATACTATGATGCCCAAATTACGAGGGTAATTGGAAGAGAGTGTTGCTGGTGTTACATGAATGTCAATTCCATTATTTGTTAAGTGAAATTAATGGTTTGTGATATTGTGATAGACTCAAGTAAGGAGGGACGAGCCCCCGATGAAAACACCAGTTGAAATTACTCAATGGCAACAAAAACTATGAATAATGAGGAAAGTGTATTGTCACTTCATTTCCATATCACGCCTTTGAAATTAATTGAACCCAACTGACCTCATTTTTCTATCAAAAATGAATAAGAGATAATAGTTTTATTAAACCTCATAGTATAGTATACTTGATTATGTCAACTCATAGTTATCAATAGATATGTTGATTATTTTCATGAAAAATGAGTTGAGATAAAGTATATCACGTATATCAGTAGCTCTTATTATTTCAACTCATAGTTATCTCTTTTATAACTAGTTTGAAAATTAATTGTTTCGGATCAATCACCATATGGTTACCTCAAGATTGTCACTTCAACCCGCTGATTCAAAATCATGTTGATCAAACCAGATTTCCCAACAACGTCCCTCCTACCACAATTCTAATAATATAAGACAAAAGTTGGAGGAGACAGGATCTTTCCCCTCAAGAAAAAGATTAACAAGTGACGTACAAGAAGAATCTTTTGAGACGATCATGTTTCAAGAAACTAATTAGCTTTTGCTAATTAGGTCATTCAACCAAGATCAATGCGTATAGTGCAGATTATCTAACTCAAGCTTGGACTTATTATGTTTGGCCCAAGCGCAAATATACCACCTCTTAATTATTTAATTATACACTGATAATTATAAGTTAGGATTTTGATGAATTGAGCTACTGATCATGGTGGTTAACTGTACCTGAACCCTCAATCGAATTAAGTAGAATAGTTTGTGGTTCAATTTGATAAATAACAGAGGATTCAAAAAATGATATAATTCAATGATATCACTTTATGTTTGTCGTTTGATTCAGATTTGATTTGATTCAGATATGATTCAGATTCAGTTTTTTTTTTTCTGATTCAGATTTGCTGAATTGAACCATCTGAACCCAGTCAGTCAATTACAGTAGATTTGGTAGCAATTGATTCACTGAATATGGTTAAATAGTTTTAATTTTTTTTTAACAAAATATGGTTAAGTAGGTTGAGCAGGAACTTTCCACGGGGTTGACTGCTTTGACCGGCTTTTGACTTGGCCCAAATCGATCAAACTAACTTCATGATCAACGGGCAAGAAATAGGTAATTCTCTTCTTTAAGTACTAATCAAACTTTTATTTTAACAAAATAATATGGCATTACGATGAGAGAAATGAAATGAATATTGCAGCATATATAGATGCATTATTTGATTGTAATTAGTTTGAAACTAGATAAGTTTTAATTAATTCAAATTCAAACCAAAGAAAATGATATAATTTCAACTTTGATATGATGAATCAATTTAGATTTTTTTTTTTTTTGATTACAATCGATGCCTAAATCTACCCAAACCCCACCCCACCCTAGATCGAACCAGGGTCTTCTTGGCTCAAGGCCAAGGGAAATGCCATCACGCTACACAGGCGTTGGCATGAATCAATTTAGATATGGTCATGACAGTTGTAATGAGAAAAAAATTCTCCACAAAGGGAGCGAGTCTGTGGAAGAGATGTTAAAAAATCAGCCAAGTCTTCTTCTCTTTCCCCCTCTTCACTTGCCTATTTTCATGCTCCACTTTTCATCTATTTCAATCCATAAACAAACGCCAAAACATCACCCACACGTTGAAACCAATCCCTCCCATTCTACTTTCAGGGTCGTAGGTGTGTGTGTGTGTAAGAAAAAAAAAGAACAAGAAGCCAGAAATGGAAGATGAAAATCATGGAAATGGGACAAATGGCCCTACCCGAGGTAGCCCAGATAGCCCATGTTTAAAGAGCAGTGGCAGCAGCAACCAAAACACCAACAACAACAACACCACCACCACCAATAACAACAACAACAACAACAACAATAACAAGGAGCAAGATCGGTTCCTCCCTATAGCAAATGTTGGTCGGATCATGAAGAAAGTGATCCCAGGAAACGGGAAGATCTCGAAAGATGCAAAAGAGACCGTCCAAGAATGTGTGTCGGAATTCATTAGCTTTGTGACAGGGGAAGCATCTGATAAATGCCAAAGAGAGAAAAGAAAGACCATTAATGGGGATGACATCATTTGGGCCATTACAACTCTAGGTTTCGAAGATTATGTTGCCCCACTTAAATTGTACCTCAGCAAATACAGAGAGATTGAAGAACAAAAGCTTAACCTCCCAAAGCATATTATCCATCTTTCTATCGGCTTATTTGCCTAGCCAAACGGAATAAGCTTTTGTGGCTTATCAACCATAAACGATGCCGACCAGGGATTGGCGGATGTTACTTTTAGGACTCCGCCAGCACCTTATGAGAAATCAAAGTCTTTGGGTTCCGGGGGGAGTATGGTCGCAAGGCTGAAACTTAAAGGAATTGACTGAAGGGCACCACCAGGAGTGGAGCCTGCGGCTTAATTTGACTCAACACGGGGAAACTTACCAGGTCCAGACATAGTAAGGATTGACAGACTGAGAGCTCTTTCTTGATTCTATGGGTGGTGGTGCATGGCCGTTCTTAGTTGGTGGAGCGATTTGTCTGGTTAATTCCGTTAACGAACGAGACCTCAGCCTGCTAACTAGC
>JAKUCV010000881.1:0-11220 GCA_028386065.3 Turnera subulata | reverse complement strand
GTTAAGGATAATATGATAATTTTATTATATTAAATAATAAAATAAAAACTCTATTCATATTTTGACATGTTTTTGCAATTTACGTTTTTAGTATAGTGTTGACTGATCATTGATGAGGCTTTTTTTAAAATTTATTTGACTTATATAATTTAATTATATTCCAAATGATGTATCGACTATTTTATTTGATTAGAAAACAAACTCAATTAACCTAATTATTAAAAATGATATTATTAGAAGATATGTCAGGCAATGGGCATAATAATTTTTTTCAGTCCAATCCTAAGCAAGGGTGTTATAATAGAGATAAAATTAATCGTGTCAAACATAGAGAGATTAAGATAATTTGGGTTGGGTTGGGGGGTGTGTGTTGGGTCGGGTAACACCAACATCGTTGATCGTTATAAAATACCAGGATATGCTGACAGATGCCCTGAGAGCTGAGATTATTTGGCTAGGCAATAAGAGAGAGCAGCAGGAGATCCGTACGAGGCATGCTGCACAGAGTTCTAGGGGACAGAACAAGAGGTTCAAGACACCAGCGAACCGGTCAGGATATGGACAGAGCCAGTTCATACCAGGGAGTCAGGGACGTGGATGGAACAACAACTACAACAACCGAGGTAGATCTTGGACTCAGTCTAGAGGGACTTCATCTTGGAGTGCTCGCCCGAGACCTCCTCTGTTACAGGTGAGGTGCTATGAGTGTAATGAAGTTGGGCACTACCGTTATGATTGTCCCAAGTTGGGAAGATCTGGAGGTTCGGCACCTGTTCAGACGGTGCAAGCTTCAGTTGCTAGTGTTCCTAGTGGTTCTGGAGTTGGCCGAGGCCGGGGACGTGGAGTTGTTCCTGCTAGGACTCAGTCAGCCATGAACCAGAGTACAACAGTGCCGAGAGCATTTGTGATCACCGCTGAGGAGGATCCAGAGAATGCTGATGTCATAGCAGGTACCTTTACAGTTTTTGGTAGTACTGCTTATACATTGATAGACACTGGTGCTACGCATTCATTTATTGCGCAAAGCTTTGCAATACTACATAACTGTATGGGAGAGAGTCTAGCTTGTCCGATGAGGGTTAGGTTACCTGCGGGTATAGTAGTCAGATTAACCCATGTGTGCAGAGACGTTTCGCTTTTATACGATAGCGAGGTTTTTCTTGCACGGTTGATTGTGATGAATATGGGAGGTTTTGATATCATCTTGGGGATGGATTGGTTGTCCAATTATAGTGCTATGGTGAACTGTCGAACTAGGGAAGTGCTGTTGACTTCCGAAGGTGGACATAAGATCTTGTTGACAGGCATTGGGAGAGCTGCTGCTACATGTAGTATCTCCGCACATCAGGATGTGGGGATGAAGCCGTTGGGCCAGAGGTATTAGTTGATCTATTATATACACTTTGATATGTATATGCCTCTAATTAATTATGATGTATCCGTGCTGTGTGGGCTGCTGAGGATATAACTTTTTTGTCGAAAGGCTGAGGATATAACTTGTGAGCATATTACACCTTATATCCAATTGAACCAAAAGCTTGTACATCAGACATCAAACATTGTCATGTCTAAAGTGTCAATGGCATTAAGTGCTAATCATTCCACTTGAACAACTCCGACAACAGAGATTTGTGCTCAGTAGGACACCAAAGCCGGCCCCCAAGTACTTACTGGTCCCCATGAGAATATATATTTTAGTTCCTCAAATTCCTCAAACTCCCACTCAGATTCTACTCCTACTAGACATGGGAGAGCAAACGACATGAGCTGCATCAACAGTTTAGTATTTATCAAATACCCACTGTCTGCCATTGGCATATCTTTCCTCAAACAAACAAGTTGGCGGTTTCCTTACATTACTCGACATGTCTGCTGGCACAAACTCTCCAAGGCTTCTATTTTTGGTCGCTGTTAGATAGGAGAGCAGAGCAGAGCTCCTCAAGGCATCTCCTGATCAGTAATAACTCAAACATGTTTGTTTCTTGGAGGCAAAAGTGCTTGCTCTTCACTCTTCTTCTTACATTCATTGTTCTCTCACAGGGATCAAGATTGCCTAAACAGTACTGGGAACAGATGTTGCCCAAGAAGCTTCCGGCTCCCTCTTCTTCTCCTTCCAAAGGCACCAATGTTATCAACAGATCATCTTCTACAATGATGAAAGCGGATAGAAGTCTTCCCTCATCCGATGGAAAGGTCTAGCCAGTAGTCCTGGCAGTTTCAAGAATGGCTGGCTATATGGCTAATTCCTCCTCCTCTTTCTAACTGTACAATATAACATCTGAAAACTGCGATAATCTAGACAAGGAAGTTTTGTAAATTAGTCTGCTCGCTCCAAGTTACCTGCCCACATGTGCTCTTCAAAAGGGAAGCAAAGTCCTGTAGATATATTTTCTCTACCTTGTATGTGTCTGTGAAGAATATTTTTATAGCTGATTTAGTAAATAAGTACCACTATAAGCTTGGAGCAGGATGGAGTAATAGATGCTGAAGTCAAGATGGAAGATGATCCCTCGAGGTTGGAATTTTGTGACTTCTACTTGAGAAACGTAGATCCTGATGATGAGGCAGAGATATATAATTGACTTGTATCATGAGTTAATTGTCAGATTTTATAGAAAGTTTAATTTTTCTATCAATGCCTCCTGTTATATATTAATCTGCAAATCCCCTTAGAAGGATGAGAATTGAACTTTAAAAAGACATGAGTTAGCAATTTTTAGAGTTTCTGGTGTGCAGCCTCAGACTATGTTAATGACATTCAACTTAGAGCATTTCTTTTCTTTCTTGGGTTGCTTTCAACTGTTCTTCTGATTGATTTTCATGGGCCTTCACCCACCCAGTACTGTCTCATTCCTGCAACGCCGGCCGTTTAATTAAATTCCAACTAAGCTACTTGGGATTTCCCACAATTCTGTTGCTGATTGCATTAAATAAACAAACCTGGCGTACGTACTGATATTGTAGTGCTGATATAATCACTACTTCTTCATTAGCTACATACTTGTTTACAGCCAACAATGGAATTCAGAAATAAGGTAGAAATATGACCTGAATTTCTTCAAATGCAATTGAAATGAATTTAAAAAAACTCACATACTTATTCTACTTGAGTAATTTTATAAACTGAGAACTTTTACTAGAGTATTATTATTAATTAGAAAACATGTTTACCAGTATGAAATGACTCCACAACTTAAAAATTGTATTGATCGTTTTGTCCCGCAGAGGTGAATGCCAAATGCTTTTATTAGGCTTTACTCCTACAATATGTATTGCACTATCAAAGGGCCCATATTCTTACGCGTAGCAGAATCCCCAGATAAAAGATGCATATATGCTACTCCCAGATTACATATAGAACCAACCACACAATCCTCTCTATTATCTTAATTACAAGTCAATTTTTTGTCGGCAAAAATATGTTAGGTGGTGGGTTAAGGGACTTGTAATTGTACAGTGGCAAACCAGAGATTAAAGTTGAAGCTCATATTTGCACCAAAAAGTAAGTTCTGTATTTTTATTTTGCTACACAATTTCATGATGAACACGTGCATTTGCAAGAACCCATCATAATTGCTGCATGGAGGAAGAAATATACTATTTGAGAAAAATTTGATAGCCTCTCCATTTCATCATCAAAATTCAAAGATATACAACTGTACACAATAAATCTTGTCTCAGATATCCTGTATATGCTGTTGTTCACCAACATTATTGAGAGAGGGGTGGGATGCTACATTTATATCATTCTGGTCCATGATAAGGATCATTTATTATGTTCTCTTGACTTTCTTGCGGAAAATGAAAGACCAGCAACCACAGTTTCCATGCCTGCATCACAGTTCACCAAATTGGGTCGTAAAAATATAACAGAATGAGACTTTCTCACAAAATCCAACGGTAATGCGCAAACCATATAGATCAACTTTTAATCATCACCAAAGAAACAATATTTTGAAATAACAATGGAACTCATCAAACAACACTAATGACAACCAAACAAATTTTTAGACTTTTTTTTCTTATGCTAATTCTTAGACTCTATTATTCGACAAATGATATTTGCATTTAGTTATTTGTAAGTCTTTTTATCTTCTAATTTCGGGGTAGTAATATTTAACATGACCTACCAAAATGTTAAAAACCCGATATGAAATTTTTGGAACGAAATTGAGGCTTTAAATCCTTATTATATATTATCTACTCAAACACAACAACATGGAAATCAATAAGAGTACCAAATTAGCATATGAGGGAGTCAATACGAAAAATACAGGTCAATTTTTTATTTATTAAGATATGGCCTTTATCATTTTATAACGAATTTTCTGACAATTTTATGTAATTTTCAACAACAAGATATTGCGATTTACTTCATTTTAGTTGTCAAATAAACTGGTCTAAGGTCTGCAAGAGTGGCTGCTTTGAACAATGAACAAAGTGAGAGATTATATGTTGGGAACCTTGACAATCGCAAGCTACCACCAGCTGGCAAATAATCAAATAATTTCAAAAAATAATCTCATGAAAATAATCAACATTCTCACTTACACCAAACTTATCTCATGAAAATTAATTATTTGGTGATGCCATTGGTTATAAACTTAACACCATATTTTGATCAATTTAAATATTTCAACTGACCTCATTTTTCATGAACACCACCTAACTTAAAACTAGGCCAAACTTAATGGTGATGATTTATAAGGATTTTTGGATTTTCAAGGAGGTATTAATTAATTCAACTGAGATTATTTCAGAACCTATGAGTTTGGTCATAAACTATGAGTTTGGTCATTTTCCTTATCTCAGTTATTCAGTTTCCGCACCATATCAACCTTGTACAATTTATGGATCTAACTCTTCTTTCTTGGCTCTTCAATTCTTGTGATCATTCACTTTGATCCTTTGCTTCTTGATTGGTTTCTTTTGCTTTGAGGATTGGCTTGACTTCATTTGAATAATGGCTAAGCACCATATCAACTTCATTTGCAGTTCTCCCTCTAGCCCGTCTCTTATGAGTTTGATATTTCCTAAACATCGTTGATCGTTGATCGTTACACGTGAAGATGATATTTGACATTTTCACAAGACAAAAATGTTGGAGCTGAGATTATTTGCCAAGAGGTGGTGCTGGCAAGGCCACTTGGGGGAGAGCAACCGGGGCATGCTCTTGAAAAGGCACTATTGTTGCTTGAGCTTGGAGGTTGATCAATTGGGCTTGGAGTAGAGCATTTTCTGCTTAAAAAAGCCTCCACCTGAGGCAGTCTACCTGCCTACGCAGGTCGTCGGTCTCAGGTACTGATAAATCCACCTTCTCTTTCAGCTCCCAAACCTTGTCCTTCAAGGAGGCGTTCTCTTCTCGAAGCTCCTTAATATGCCGGTCCATAGACCAACAAGCTCTTCTTGCAGACATCAAAGCTCTAGTCCTCTCCTCCAAAGCGTGGTGCGTTATCTCAGCCTCACTACGAAGTTGACCAAGTCTAGCGTTTCTACTCCTAGGAAAGCGCATGTTTCTTTCTCTGCTACTAGCTACAATGCTAACTGGGTAATTTATAGGCCATCATTGGCTAACGGTAACAAGAGGGCTATGAATGACATCAACGTGAGCAAGTGTTATGCATGGACGTAAATGCAAAAAAATATTGTTCATGATTGAGCCATTAATTGAGTTAACGCCCTGGTAAGGAAAGCGCAACCCCATATATGTATTAAAGAGGTCTCTATAACTCAAAGGGCAGTTCTTTCATAACTATCCTCTGAGTTGGGGGCTAGTGATGATATACATACTAGTAAAGCTACACATAGTAGGGCTGCACATCCAAAGCAAGGTGACAGAGTAAGCCTCAGATCCATACTCACCTGGCCTAGACCTAACGGTCCAGGTTTACATGGACAATCTAGGTTAATGCCCGCCTAGATATCGAGGCCCAAGTCCACTCTAAATAGGGCAACCCAGGTCAATGCTTGGCTAGGCCCTGAGGGTCCAGATCCACACCTTTATGGGTGGCCAGATCTACACCTACCTAGACCTAGAATTCTCTTCTTTCTTCATATTATCACACACCCTGGACACTTCCGGTGTCAATTTATCTTACTGTTTTGCAGGTCTAACAACACCAAGCAAGGTCAAGCAAGGCCAACCCACTTGAGATAAATCCTTGATTTATCAAAAAAATGGTTTTAAAAAAAAATGAAGAGAAAGAAACAAACCTGGCATTTTCACTACTATATACAAAAAAAAAAGCTGGGCAATATCATTAGAAAATGGAGGGGAGGGCCAGCCATGAGCATTTGCTACCGTCTCTATTGGTTTTTGTCTTGTTTACTTTTTGAAGGAAAGAAAGGTAGACTCCTACGTTCACCATTTTTTTTAATGAACACTTGGATTTTGAAAAGATCCCGAAAAGAAGAGTTAAATTTGAACAGTTGATATCTGATTTATTATTTGGGTTAGAGACATCAGGTCTATTATTTGGCTGATATCACTCACATATCCGTCTAGAAAAAAGACCTGTGGTAATTGGCGGAGATGGACTATTAACTACAGATGGCATGTAGTGAATGCTGCGGTTCTCTAACTTTTAACCTATTGAAAGTAATGAGGAACTTATGGTGTTGGGAAGAAAGCATATCACTATGATTTCCAATGATATATAGGAGGAGGGGATTATTATCCAAATAATGATTGTTTTGAGCTAAATTGTCCAAATAATGATACGATCCAATTATATGTATGTATAGAAATTCTCAACGTAATGCAATTTCTATGCCCTGTATAAAATTTTTAATGGCGTGGATTTCTAAATCAACAATACAAGCCGTCTTCTATTTTTAATTCTTCTCCGACAGTGTTGATGCATGCATGGTTTGGAAAACTTAATTATTTTAACCCTGCGCTTGGACTTATAGATATCGGGAATATAATAAAATAACAAATGAAGCAGCGAATGAAAATCCTCTCATAATCAAGTTTTTGTTTTCTAATTTCCGTTTGGTCAAAAAAAAACTCAAAAGTTTTTGTTTTCTCTGATGTGCAAGCCAAGAAAGATAGAAAGATGTTGATATACAGCCAAAAAAAAGTTAAAAAAATAAAAATAAAATGAAAGAATAAAGGCACACACACGGGTCTCTTTTGCTTTGCCCATGAAAAGGAGGTAAAGCCAAAAGGCAAAAACAAGAAAATTTGGGAGCGGAAATGGACCCCAACTTGCACTTGCACAGACACACCATCTAGAAGAACACTTTGACTTTAAAACAATAAGCACCCCCACAATCCACGAGTCACCATTATTCAATTAAGANAGACAGCCCAAAGAAATACATCAATTATTCGTCTCCCAAACTTTCCAGAATTGTGTTTCTTTTTTTGATGAATTGTGTTTCTTAATTAGCCTCATTCACACGGTTGCTAGTTGTGAATTGCAGAAACAGGCTACTCCAGACGTTGTTTTACTTTGTTTAGCATTAAACAGAGATTGGTGGAAGGAATTAATATGCAAAATAATGCAGGTTTATCACGTGCTCTTAATAGTTTCCATACAATTACAGATTCTACATAGAGAGGCTCATCAATCTGAAAAAAAGAATCAAATTTATTTGAAATCATTTGCTAGTACTAGTAGTAGTAGTGAAATTTACTAATGCAAAATTCTAGACCTTAAAAGTGCAATTGACCCAAAAATATCCAAAGTATGCGCATCCGTTTACTTGGGGCAAATTGAACACTATCAGCACCTGCAGCTTGACCTTGAAACTGCATACTTCATGAGTCTATGCCTTTGCAACCGATTCGTGAACTACTCTCCGATGCTACTACAATCACCGTCGTCAACCACATTTGCCACCATAAAAAAAAAAAAAGAGTGCTTCTCGACAAAGAAAATAAAATTGTATCGACGCAGTTGAGTCTGAGGCGTTTGGAGGAGGTTGTCATATAATGGAGAAATGTAGGTGAAGAACTAATGGATGGAATGCTAGGCGATGAAGAGGAACAATTGACACCACAAAGATTTAAAGAAAGAGGGTAATTCCAAATTTGGAAATTTTCAAAATAATAAAAACTTTTAAGTTTTAAAAGGAATTTAATAATTTAAAAATCTGAATCTTGAATCCCTAAGCAAGGTGTCGCAACGGGATATGTAAATTAGTTACGGCCGAAATTTTAGACTGAAGCGCCCCGAGCCGTATTTACCATACACAGTAAACACGTGCCGAAACTATTCTTATTGATAGAACAGACAGTACATCGCAGTCAAAATACTACATGGTATAATTCAGATACAACAAATGTACTAAGCAACATCTGTCACCCACACTCGGAGACTATTATTCAATCCACACTCAAAGCTCAACATAGCAGCACAATCCACAATATCAACATTATAAGCAATATAGGAAAACAACAACATATATGACACAGCAGCGGAAGACTTATATGCACATGCAGCGGAGGTATGGATCCGGAGTCAGGTGGAGAAGAAAGCAGCAGCCAACGTACACCGTACCTGAACTACGAAGCAACCAAACCTACGGGATGAAACCCCGCATGCGAGGGGTGAGTCCGAAGTGCTCACCGACGAAGGATAAACAGAGATATATATTCAACCATAATACTTCCAAAGTAAGTATAACAATCTCAACAGTAAGCACAAACAATCACAACACAAGAAAACTACCATAAACAACTATGCCAAGACCAAAAGAATGCTTAATTGCTTTTATTACCAATTTTATCTTCCGGGCCCCGTCACTGGACAAGCTAGGGTCGTACCTGGTTATTAACTAATTCTGGATGCCAGGCCAAATCACAATCCGAGATCAACATCCCAATACCAACAATCCGGGATCAACATCCCAATATCACAAATCCGGGATCAACATCCCAATATCACAAATTCGAGATCAACATCCCAATAACAACATCATCCGGGATCAACATCCCCATCAACCAACCCAACCGGCCATGACACCACAGAACTAGTCTCTAACCATCTAGTCGTACCACTACTTTTCACGTGACAATTTTATCATCATCTCAAATTCATTTCCAATTCCATTACTCTATCATCAATTATTCAACCTTTATTACCTCAGATTATTCCACAGGCTCAACCAGCCAACAATCTCATATCACTATTTAATCACAAATAACAGTTCAATGGCTACTCACTATACCACATTCCAACAACACAAACCAGCAACATCACAGCAATATCCACAGCAATCAGATAGCAAACAATATCCATCAACAAGTTCCATAGCAATTATATAACAGTCAATAATCAAATCAGCGGTTCAATCAAACAACAAATCAAACACAGTACTACAGGCATATATCCAAGGTTATCCATCCTCACCTTAGCCGATTATCAGTTTTGGAAATGCCCCACAGACTCCAAGTCCGGTTCCTCAGGTATCTGCTCGTTATCAACTCCTATATCAACAAATAATATGCACACATAAGTGATATGCAATGTCATGCTACTACTGTATATCGGAAAATAAATACTGACTCGTCTCGGTTACTCCCCCGGGTTATTTCTCCATTATCATCATCATTCACCATTTATTTCCAGTGTCTAAAATAATGCTATACCTATACCTATACCCGGATACTACTCTAGTACAATACCTACTTGATAATATCCTTTTCATATTTATTTTTTTACAAGTATGTACTTTCCAAAATTATTAATTACTATTATTATTGTTATTATTTTTCCATGATTATCTCCTCAATTTAATTACTCTACTAATATTTATCACATTTATATTTTCCCAGAACACTAATTATTCCCAAAATTATATCTATTTTATTTTCCAGAATATTATTTCCCTAAATTTATATCCCTTTTTATTATTTTTTTTCCAATTAACTCTTTTTTTTCAGAATTTTTATCTGTTCCAGAAATTTCTTTTTTTTTTTATGGACTGGGCTGGACTATGCAGCCCATGACCAAGCCCAGGTGCAGGGCCTAGGCCATGGCTACAAGCCCAGCATCGCGGCCCAAGTCATGTGACCAGGACCCAGGCCCGCTGGTCCCCAGCCCATCAGCCACAGCCCAGCCCCAAAACCCATAGAACTCAACTCCCAACCCGCGACCCGTCGGGTCGACCCGACCATAACACCAACGGGTCGTCTTCAACCGTGGACTGCTCACCTTGTAGTCGATGAGAAGGGCGGCGCGACGGACAGGGCGGCACAGAGCAGCGAGCAGGAGGAGGCGACGAGAGGAGACGGCGTCGCGAGTGGCTGCAGGCGTGCAACTCGGCGGTCGGCGTGTCGTCGGATCGTGCGAAGAGAGGAGGAGAGGAAGGACAGCCCGTCGGGTTCTTGGCCTCTGATGGCGCATCAGAAGGCGGAATCGGCCGGCGCTGGTCGCGTCTGGTCGGAGACGGCACGGGGAAGGTGGCGGCGTGGGTGGTGTCACGTGTGGCGGCTCGGTTCTCCTTCGTGTGAACAGTAGCGGGGAAGGGTGAAAGGTGACGTTGTGGTGGTTGTTGTTGCCCCAAACGACGTAGCTTTAGAGCTGGTAAGTGTTTTGTATTTTTTTTTTCCTGGTTTGGTTTTGAGAAGGAAGGAAGGGTGTGGGTTGGGCAGTGGATTTGCAGGTGAAGTTTGGTTGCAGAGGTGATGAGGGGATGCTGAGCAGAAAGAAATGGTGATGATGATGTACTGGGAAGAAGGAAAAAAAAAACAAGAATACGTTTGGCCTGCCCATGCAATCTTGGGGTATATGCCCGGCCAAAAAAAATGTCGAGGTACCAAATTGGCCAAACCACTAAACACGGGGGCCCAAAAAACCCAAAAACATACTTACAAATCTGCACGTGTTGAACAATTAAAATGACATTGGTTATAAACTTAACACCATCATTTCCCAGTAATCAATTAATTGATAGAAAAATGAGGTTAGTTGAAATATTTAAATTGATTCGTATGAATTGAGAGGTCATACTTTATGTTGCCAAAAAGTGATTAGTTATAACTCATACACATAACCAATGGCGTTTTTAGTTTATTTGTAAAATCAATATTGCTTATGACAAAATACTATGAGTCACTTAGTAAAGTACCATGCTCAACAATTCTAAGGATACATATCACTTTTTTTTTAGCAGAATGATACATATCACTTTAGTGATACATGATAGATGATTGTTTCAGCAACTTAAATACTTGTAATATTTAGGTGTTGACTATATATACATATAACG
>JAKUCV010000880.1:34222-56723 GCA_028386065.3 Turnera subulata | reverse complement strand
AGTCCACAAGTTCTCCAACTTGTACCCGTATGTAGAATTCATATCACATATGCAATTCTCAACATACGCTAGTCTTAATTTATTATTATAACCCATCCGTAATAATAATCGACTAGGGACATTTAAGAATATGAAATATTCTAGGGTTATAAGTATGTGTAAGCGTTTATCTCATAAACGATACTTATTGGAATAACCTTAAAGTGTATGTACATGACTATAAATAAACATCCATGATTGGCTTTTGGGCATATTACTAACAGTCATCACGTCACAAACAACTTTAGTGTTCAAAAATCATCAAATCATCAACCAATTTCTTAAAAAGAAAATCGCATTACTTCCAAAATCATAGAATTTCCAAGAATATCAATCCAATCCTCAACTCAAATTATCACGTCATAAACAAAGCAGTACCCAAAAGTCATCATGTTATCACGTCATTAACAAAACAGTACTCAAAAATCGTCATTTCCCACTTCATCAAGGTCATATAATATCATACCAGTATTTTAAGATATAAAAACCAAAACTCATAATCAAATCTTACTTGTTCTGTTGAAACTTCCAATTCACGGATACAACAAGACAGACTTCTATGCCTTCTCAAGGTCCCTTTATCTCACTGTTCTTCCCGACCAACGACCATGTCTGAACTTTATAATAAAATCTTTAAAAGCATTTCATCATCAAAATCATAAAACTTCCCAAAACAATGGTTACATCTTATAAACACATTCAACCCACAGCCTAAGCTATAATTATCACTTTGTCAAAACTCATCATTTAGAAACTTATCTACACTATATATAAAAGCACGAAGACAGCGAAACAACCGAAAATACAGAAATAGCCCTACTTAATAACATTGATATCTTATTCTTATTTAATTAAATCGGCATGTCATACAATAATGAATGGCATGTAGTTTCTATATACTATATATAAAAACACTAACTCAAATAACGAATAAAAAAAAGCTCTACTATATAAAAACACGTACTCAACGAAACAACCGAAAAAAAAAATGAACAACTACTATGAAAAATAAATAATAGTAAGAAATAATAATATAATTTAATAATTACATAATTTAGAATATTAAAAAACAAATATTATTAACAATAATCAGTTTATAAATTTCTATCATAATACTAAAACTAATTCTGTAATGTGTATCTTAGTATCTGTTTGTCTAGATTATCAAAAAAATTTTTGTTTATATTATATATAAATTCTTCTCCAGAAAATGATTAATATATAATATTTATTTATATTTTCTCAAAAATAATCATGAATTACGATCGACAATAATTGTTGAAAAATAATAAAACTATGATGAAACACTGCCGAAGAGTTAGCAAAAACTACGAACATAAATAACATCGGCGAAAAAAATTAATCCAAGAGAAAAATAATTATAAAAACTCACGACATATATTTTCTGTATTTATTATCAATAAGAACCATGGATTAAAAAATGATTTATGAAATCTATACTAATAAAAAAATTAATTCTAAAAAATTTGTATTTGTTTGTTTAGAATATCAAAAAAAAATCAGTGTCTACATTATATGTAAGTTCGATCAAGATAATGATTGATACATAAGCTTTTATTTGAATTTTCTTAACAACTATCTAGACTTATGAAGAATAATAATTACTGGAAAGCAATAGAACTACGAAGAAGAAGAGCCGAAGAGTCCACCAAAACTATGAACAAGAATAACATCTATGAAATAGAATAATTGTGGAGAAGAATAATAATAAGAGCGAAGACTAAATTAAAAAATTATTGTCTACATTATATATATGTGTCTCTCAAGAAAATGATGGATATATAAGCCTATATTTATATTTTTTGAACAACTACTAAGCATTAAGAAGAATAATAATTACTAAAAAATAATAAAATTATGAAGATGTACAACTGAAGAGTCAGGAAAAACTATGAACTAGAATAACCTTTATAAAAAAAGAATAATTACAGAGAAGAATAGTCATATGATCTCACGGCATATATGATCGGTATTTATTATCAATAATAACTATGGTGAAGAAAAATAAAAAAAACAGTTGAATTGTCAACTAAAACTACGAACAAGAACAATGACTACGAAAAAAATAATAACGGAAAAAAATACAAGAATTCATGACCGATGTGATTGTAGTTTATTATCAATAAGAACTATAAAGAAAAAAAAATAGTCAACTAAAACTACCAACAGGAACAAAGATTATGAAAAAGAATAATAATGGAAAATAATAATATCACTTAACAATCCTCTTCATTATTAATATAATTTAATAATAAAAATTATATAATTTAAAATATCAAAGGATAACCAAATATCATTAATAATAATCGATTCATAAATTACTATTATAATATAAAAACTAATCCCGAATAATGCATTGGTCTAGATCATGAAAAAAAAAACTCTTTGTGTACGTTATACATAAATTTTTCTTAAGATAATGATTAATATATAATCATTTATTCTTATTTTCTAACAACTACCTAAAATTAAGAAAAATAATAATTATTGGAAATAATAAAACTATGAAGAAGAATACCCGAAAAGTGAGTGGAAAATATGAACAAAAATAACGTTTACCAAAAAGAATAATCATGAAGAAGAATAATTACAAGAGCTCATGACATATGCGTTTGTACTTTTTGTGTACATTATACATAAGTTTTCCTCAAGATAATGATTAATATTACCTGTCGGAAATAATAGAACTACGAAGAAGAATACCCGTAAAGTCAGCAAAAACCATGAACAAAAATAATGTTTACCAAAAAAAGAATAATCATGAAGAAGAATAATCGCTAGAGAGTTAACTCCATGTGTTAGAACAGCTTCCGTTGAGTCTCTGCACCTATCCTTTTTTAGTCCGATTCTATCTTTCTGTATGATAAGAACCTTTAGTTGTTTTTTTTTCACAAAAAGGATTTGGCTCAAGATTGCCCATTTTTTATTTCCAGGGTTTCTCTGAATTTTCTCATGACAGATGTGCTTGTAATTTATTATCAAGAAGAACTATGGAGAATAAGAGTCGAGTAGTCAACGAAAATTACAAACAAAAACAATAACTACCAATAATAATAATAATAGAAAAAAGTTTCACACAAATTCATGACTGATGTGTTTGTAGTTTGTTGTCAACAACAAATATGAAGACGAAAAATTGAAGTACAATCGAATAGTTAAATTACTAAAAAGAAGGACCACGAAAATGAAAGCACCAACCCCTTGATTTTAAAAAATATAATACTATACAACGTGCATCGCACGTGAAAAAAACTAGTCTTTTCAAAACTTTGGATCAACAAAACAACAGTATTGCAAGGTACTGAAATATGGATAACTTGTCATCCAACTGCATTTATGAGAAAGTATACTCACATGTGAATGTTCTGCAGCAAGCTGGCGTCCCTCGACGGGATCCATTATGCACTAACGATATGAGTATGCATGCAATCATGTTAATCATGTGGAGCAAGCTATGCACAATAAACAAGCATAACACACACCCAAGGACCTACCGCCCGCTCCGATACCAAAATGAAACACCCAAACCCAAATTTACCCAACATACAGTAATTACCAGGCAACAATGCCGATACATGGCACAGACAGTAAATACAACAGGAAAATCCGGCCCAACGGCCCAAAGATAACTTCATGTCACCCGACCTCGGGTATCTGAACATCAACAGCACAACAGAAGCATTTATAACTTAATGTCAAAATATGCAAAGCCAGATGCAACTAATGGATCCGAGTCCTGCTTGAGGGTACACAACAGCTTGCCCTGTACGTTCCTGCACTACAAACAACTCATCCTACGGGATGAAACCCCGCAGGCGAGGGGTGAGTCTGAAGTGCTCACCGACGAAGGATAAACAGAGATATATAATCAACCATAATGCTTTCGAAGTAAACTCAGACAATCACAACACAAAGATACTACTATCTACAACTGAGCCAAGAGCAAAAGAATGCTTATTATTATTATTACCAATTTTATATTCCGGGCCCCGTCACTGGACAAGCTAGGGTCGTACCTGGTTATTAACTAATTCCGGATGCCAGGCCAAATCACAATCCGGGATCAACATCCCAATATCAACAAATCCGGGATCAACATCCCAATCAACATCATCCGGGATCAACATCCCCAACAACCAACCCAACCGGCCATGACACCACAGAACTAGCCTCTAACCATCTAGTCGTACCACTACTTTCCACGTGACATTTAAATCATCATCTCAAATTCCAGTCCAATTCCATTACTCTTTCATCAATTATCCAATTTTCTATTATCTCAGATTAATCCACAGACTCAATCTCTTATCTCAATCTCATGACACAAATTATTCAAAATTAACAGCTCAACATTATTTCCAACACAATATACACAAGTCTAACACAATCCGACAACAGCATCAATAATTCCACAGCAATCAAGTAACAGTCGATAATCATCACAGCAGTTCAATCAAACAACAAAAATACACACACAACATTACGGGCACAAATCAAGGGTTATCCATCCTCACCTGACGTGTCTCTGAAGCTGCTATCCGGTCAAACCTCAATGTCCCTATATACATATATGGCAACACAATCACTTATAATGCACCAATAAGATGATTATGCATGATACCGGTTTAATTGTATTTAGACGGCTTATCTCTTCATTTTATTAACTCCATAGTTATCTTATTACCAAACAGTTCATCCGACTTGGTGGTAATTAATTTAATCCAACGGTTATATTAAGTATACTTGATTAAAAACCGAAACCGAGCGCCAAGCCGATATCCCGGCCCTTAGGTTGCTTATGACAGGAAAACATGTATATACATAAATCGTATAAATTGTATTTGGTAAGATATCAAAGTAAATAATATTTCATAAGTACTTATCTTCGATAAAATAATATAATAGCAACAACCACATATACGTTTAGTAAGAATTGATTATAAAATAGTGGTAACGTTAAATACGTTCAAATGGTATATAAATAATATATATATCCGATAATAAAACCGTTAAATAAAAAATACCTCCATTGGTAAGGAGGTTAACTGATATATAGTATAAAATAATTTTAACATGATATATAAAATACGTTTGTATCCATTAGTTGTAAATAGAGTATAAAGAGTAATAATAATACCATAGCTCGATAAAATACAACGGTTATTTAATAATATAACAATTCAAAACTTGTACATATTAAGTAGTTAGATTTAGTATATAAAAAAATCATTGGACGGAAATATTATAACTGTTAATGAATTAATATAGTGTTGCCGTTAATAAAAATATTCCCTGATAAATTAATAAATATAATTTTTCCGTAGATAATTTTTTCACGGGTTATATGTAAGAATAAAATCGGTAGAAATAATTGATATGAAACTAATATTAATTTAGTCGAAAATAACATATTAAAAATAAACTCATATATATATAGCCAAAAATATAAATTAAGATCTATTATTATTTAGCCGACGAAAATATAGGTAGTAGTAATATTTATATAAGAATGAAATTGATTAATAAATAGGGTATGGGCATATTATCATTTAGCCTAGAGGAACGGTAATTAAACGTATTAGAAACGTATTAACGTAACTATAAAATTAAGCCCAGGGGACCTTCACTTGCATTTAGTCCATCGGAGAAAATAAAGAAACAACTTCGAATTAAATAAATAAAAGACTTAATTAAATTAAAAATTATGGGCCTTTAATTATAATTAGCCCAATTAGAATAAATAAAATCGGAAATTAAATTCAATGGGCCTTTTACGAGCCCAAGTAAAACGTAAATAAAATTAAAACCAAAAATTAAATGCTTTGGGCCTTTTTAATAGCCCAATCGGAAAATTAAATAAAAGCATAAAATTAATAAAAGCATAAACTAAATATATAAAGCATAATTTCATAAAAACATAATTAAATAATCAAAGCATAAAATAAAAAGTATAGGTTAATTAAATTAAGTTAATCAATTGTTCTTTTAATTATCGTCATTGCAAAGTCCGGGTCTGTCAATATGATGCAAAATGGTCCAAAGCTCGGGTTTTACCCAAAAGGTTCGTTTCCGAGCTCGTCGGAAAATTCCCGAGACTGCCGGAACCTCGCCGAATTCCGGCCAGACACTGTTCATAGAAGAATGTTCCCAAACAGGAATCCCCCGCACTGTCCATCACGTACAAATAACCATGACAACTATCATCGCCTACTCACCATCATCAACTCACACCAAATCGCCGGAAGTTACCAACGCCATCCAACCTTCAACAACACAAACACCATACCCACAGCGACTAGCCGACGGCCGGAACACCCCCAAATCACCATGTCCATCAACCCAAGCAATAGCACACACACCCATAGCAACTCCACAGTCAACATCAAGCCACACGCATCCACCGACACAGCCACACCCAAGATCGGAACAACCAAACCAGAACCCAATTAGTTCAATTCAACATGAACCGGGTTAAAAGAAAGAGGTGAGAATGGGAGATGAGTCGTTGTCGCGACTTACCCACATCACACCACTGTCAGTGACGGCGACCGTGAGGCAAAGGAGGGAGAGGAAGGATGTAGAGAGGAAAGAGGGATCGGCTTCCCTGTTCACGGTGGCGGTCCTCTGCAAGGCGGCGTTGTCCTCGCTTCGTTGCAGCGACTGAGGTGGAGGAGACGCGATGAAGACCTGGCGGCAACGGCTTGGAGAGGAAATGGCAACGGCGGCAGATTTGAGAAGAAGGGGCGATCTGGTGGTGGTGTCAGGTGGAGAGGAAGAAGAGAAGGGAGATGGAGGTGGTCTCGGGTCCGGCGGCTCAAGGAAGGAGAAGAGGGAGAAGGGAGAGGGAAGGGTTGGCAGAGATGGCTCAGGAAAGGGGAGGAAGGCAAGAGGGAGGATTACAGGGAGTGAGGAAGCGGGTGAAGGAGAAGAGAAGATAAGGAGGAGGAAGGGAGGAAGAAGATAGGAGAGAAAAGATGAAAAGATAGAAAAGAAAGAAAGAGAGGAGGAGGGGCCGGCGTGAAGAAATTCGGGGAAAGAAGAAGGAAAAATAAAAGAAAAGGGGAAGGAAGAAGACAAGTGGAAAAATAAAGAAAAAGAAAGAAGTGGGGTAGGGCGGCGGAAGGAAAAAAAACCGAGAGAGAGAAAAAGAAAGAAAAGAAAGAAGAAGAGAAAGGAAAGGAAAGAGAAGAGGAGTGGCCACATGGCAAGCCACGATTGGCCGGACCAGATTTCCGTCCCGAGTCCAAAAATACAACTTGGGCTCGGAAAATCCAATTAATACCCCTGAGCGTCGTCCAAGTCTTGGAATTGAAAACCGAGGCTCGGTAAGCCTTGGAGGAGGCTCGAAAATCCCGAGTAACCCTCGGAAAATAATTCTGAGGCTCGGTTATCAAAACAAACTCCAGAATGTCGCGTATCCTTAATGATCGAAACGAAGCTCGGTTATTCCCGGAAAACCCTCGGTGAAACTCGGTCCGTTAGAATTCATCGGATTACGACGCTTAAACTTCTTTTTAAATTATAATTAGTAAATTATTGCAACAAGAATTTCCCGGCTGAAATAGTAATAGAAGTATTGTTATAAATGTTGATTAGGAAAATAGTAATAATGGTAACATTATTAACAATAATGATAATTTTGAGAGTTGTAAAAATAATAGTGAAAATATTGAAAATTGACTCGGTTTGGTAAAAATTTTAATTAACCGCGATAAAATTTTATTAACCACCGTAAAAGTCAAAACAACTTGGTAAAAATCGCAAAAATTTTACCCGGGTCGTTACATTTTAGGTCTTGGACCAGTTTTGGGTCGAGTCTTTTGGATTGGTATATATTTGGCTGTTATGACTGTTTCGATCTTGAGTAATTTATAGTGTAGCATATTGATCGTCTATCCATGGTTGTGAGTACTTCGGACTCACCCCTCACCTGCGGGCTTTCATCCCGTAGGTTGAGTTATTTGTGGTTCAGGTATGATGTATTCCAGACAGGCTGCGGCGTTATCCCTTGGACAGGACTCGAATCCATAGTTTGCATCATGTGTCGCATAGAGTGTCTTTGTGAGTTATTAAGTCTTCCGCTGTGCTATTTATTGCTATTGTTGGGCCTTTGGGCTGGTTGTGTCATTATTGATGTTTACGGGTTCGGGTGATATATTTTGATGTTGGGCCGAAGGGCCGGATTTCTGACGTTTATATTTTGGGCTGTTGAGCCAGTTTTCTGTTGTTTACACTGTATGCTGGGCTTTATTTGGTTGGGTCGTTACAGTTCCGGCACGTATTTACTATATACGGTAAATACGGGTCGGGGCGTTTCACCCTAAGCATCTAAAATTCTGAATTGTCAAAAACACAGAGAAGGTTTTTTTAGAATCAAATAAATTTCACTGCGAAAGTTTGGTTAGGAGACCCTTAATAATATGTATAACGAAACCAGAGATAGAAAAACAATCAAGAAGGCCTGAGTAAACGTACAATTAATGAACAAAAGCAAGGCCATGAAAGGGAAAATACTATGAACTCGATGTATTAATCAAATTCATAAAGTTGTTGAATTTCTATAGATATAGAGCTAGACTTAAATTTTTTTTTTTCGAATAGACTTAGATTGGTTGCAGTGGTAAAACATAATGCATTTCTCTTAAACCCTAAGGTCCTGATGGAAGCGGATGTATAAAAATTGTGCTATTGATAGAGCGTGACTTAAGATTTATCAAGTCACAAAGGCGTAGTTTCAAATCCGCATTTCTATACCACAGAGAACAACAAAAAACACTTAATTATTGACCAATATCTTGTATTTTCTTGGATTAGTCGTTGATTGGGTATCAAATAAGTTCAAAAAGAAAAAGATTTTATCTTTAAATAACTCGTGAGAATCCAAATATATCTGAAATGTCTCATCTCTTAATAATTATTTTATAAATTTTTTGAAACATCCATGGTCCAACCTTTCCTTCCGGACTATAAACAAAACAAAACTGATCGATAGTGATGCAACTTTAAGCCGCTCAACAACTTGGATTTGTTTAAGCGGGAAAATACTAATGAAGCAACTTTAATTATTTTGGTTACCATCAACTCACGAAATATCCATGGAACTTCTAGCATTCGCTATCACAAAAAAAAAAAAATTGTGGTGGACTAGTGGGGTCGTGGGCTCACATAGCTTTAATCTCGAAGATGTGTGTGACTGTTCTAGACCAACCTGGCGATTTTGTGGCTGAGAGAGTTATGGTCACGTTTACAGTGATCCTTCATCCAACATTTTTGCTAACCTAGTCAACGTGGCCAAATTCACAAAAAAGATCTATTTATATGTACGTTCATAACAATTATTGTATGTATTCTAATTTTTGTAATCGCTTCTGTTTTTAAATCTCAACGAAATGGCATAATTTTTATTTATCATCCTAAGGGGCCTCACACCCAACCCTAATATCTATACTACCCCTAATCCCATCCTAACCTAAATCTACCTAATACCACAAATCATGCATGCACTAGGATTGAACCTGGGTGGCCTCGGTGGCCCGAGGGCTTTGGTGACAGTGCAACCAAGAGGTGCTAGGCGAAATGGCATATAAAGTACAACTACAAAAGTATTCGACAAAAAACTACAAAAGTATATTTCTCCTTGTTCTGTTCAAAGGAGAAAAAGGAGCGAGATAAAAGGTTTTTTGTTTATTTTCCTATTGGAGATGGAGAAATCATCATGATTTCATTTAAAATATTGTTAAGAGTATGGAGTAGATTCCAGAAGGATTAATGAAGGTTTAAACAGCTACGGTTGCATATGCTCTCCTTTGAATTACTATAGATGTGCTGATTAAATATTTTAAAAAGAAAACAAAATTGGGCGACCTAATCAGGCAAGATGTGCTGTGTTGAATAGTACATCAAGCACTCCATTTCTGAATTATGATGACCTCTTTGTTTGTGAGTCTGATCGGAGCTCCAGAGGAAGAAATTCTTGTTAGAACTCATGGTTCATTACAGGTTTTGATAATCGACAAACCATTTCAAGATCGCGAGAAAGATGAAGCAAAAAGAAATCAAGCAAAGAAGTGCTCAAGCAATGTGATCAAGCATTGAAGTACAAAGAAGAGCAAGAAAAGAAGAGTTAGATTCATAAAATGTACAAAGTATAACACTAAACTCTTCTAGGACATTGGCTCAAAATAAGATAAAGGTTGCCCATGCATCACATAAACATATTTCAAACATCAAACTATTTTTTGAGTCAATAACATCGATGTTATATTTTACCACATCGATGTTCTGCCTTCAAACAATCTTTCAAAAATTGGCAGTAGGCAAATAACATCGATGTTATAATGACCGTTGCTTTTAAAATTAGTCATAACATCGATGTTCCCATTCGTAACATCGATGTTCTTTCAAGTCGACTTTAAAATCGTTTTTGCTGAGCCAAAATAACATCGATGTTGGAATCCCAAGCATCGATGTTCTTGGTTTCAACCATTTTTCCAAAAGTTGGCAGTAGCTCAAAAACATCGATGTTGGATTCCTAAACATCGATGTTCTCATGACCGTTGTATTTGAAAATATTTTTTACATGAGCAAAACATCGATGTTGGATTGATAAACATCGATGTTCTTCAATGGTCAGTTTTAATTGTTTTTCACAAAAGCAGAATAACATTAATGTTGTAAAACGAAACATCGATGTTCTTCAATGATCAGTTTTCATCACTTTTTCACATAAGCAAAATAACATCGATGTTGTTTTTCAAACATCGATGTTCTTCATATGAAGCTTTAAAGGATTTTACACAAAATCAAAATAACATCGATGTTGGGTTTGAGAACATCGATGTTTTAGTTACCGTTAGTCCAAAAATTCAAATTTACTGGACAAAACATCGATGTTGAGCCTTTAAACATCGATGTTATGGCCGTTATTGCTGACAACTTTTAGCACCCACTATGTTTTGTTTAAAGCTTTTTCTTGGGTGGATTTCAAACGGCTCCATGACTTTTCAGAGCTACAAATTAAGCATTTTCAGCTCTGATTCACAATGAATCAACTCTCTACATTCAAGCATTCATTTCATACATTCATCAAAATTTTAATTGAGCCAATATCCTATTGAGGATTTGAGAGTTGCCTTTTAGAGCTTAATTCTGTATACTCATATCTGCTCTTGTGAGAGTTCTTTGTTTGAGTGATTGTATTGTTATACACCTTAAGGGAGGTTAGTTCCCTTGTTGAGATTCATAGGAAGAGGGTATATCTTCTTGTGTGAGAAGTCTTGAAGTGAGGTATCTTCAAGCAGGAGATTAGAGTTTCTTGTGACTAGAACTCTAGGTTGTAAACGGTTTGTTAAGCACCCGAAAGCTTAACGTAGATAGTGGAATCTTCAAGAGAGTCTCTTGAAGGACTGGATTAGCCACACAAGTAGTGTGTGTGTGAACCAGGATAAATTGCTTGTGTCCTTCAATCTTTAATTCCGCATTTATTTCCTGCTTATTTCGTTTTAATTCGATAAACGCTATTCACCCCCCCTCTAGCATAGGTCTATTGTCCTAATAATTGGTAGCGGAGCCTAACTCTCTGAAAAACTTAAACGTTTGAGAGGAAATTTTCTATGACTTCTTCAAGTAATCATGCAGGACTCTTCGAAGGACAATCAACCACTCGTCCATCATTCTTTGATGGCACTAATTACAGCTACTGGAAGGAGAGTATGAGAATTTTCCTCCAATCCAACAACTATGCTCTTTGGCGAATCATGAAGATTGGAGAGCAAATTCCGATGAAGAAAGTTGGTGAAATCCAAGTGCCAAAGACGGAGGAGGAGTACAATGCTGCAGACATTACGTTGGTTGAAAACAATGCCAAATCAATCAACATGCTCTATTGTGCAGTCAATCCCGATCACTACCGAAAAATCTCCTGCTGCACAACCGCAAACGAAATGTGGGATAAGCTGGAGGTCACCTATGATGGAACCGATCAAGTTCGAGAGGCCAAAATCGACTCCCTCACTGCAGATTACGAACTCTTTCGAATGAAGGAGAACGAAGGAATAGAGGAGATGTTCGAAAAATTTTCTAAAATCGTAAATAACCTTCATGCTCTCAAGAAGGTCTACTCTGACAAGGACTTGGTCAGAAAAGTCCTTAGATGCCTCACTCCCGAATGGCGTTCTAAAGCCGACGCAATCTTTGAAAACATCGGGACATCGAACACAACCATTGACAGTCTTAGAGGTAATCTTCTAACTTATGAAACTACTATTCTTAAACCCTCTTTGAAGGAACCAAAGAAGAAGAACATAGCTTTCAAAGCTTCCACCTACAAGACGCAAGAGCTCACTGAATCGGACTCTAGCGATGACGATCAAGAATTCGAACTAGTCATCCGAAAATTCCGCAAATTCATGAAAAAAGAATTTGTGAAGAAAGGAAAGAAGACTTCCGGTCCACCCAAGTGTTATGAATGTGGAGAGGTTGGGCATATCAAGCCGAAGTGCCCAAAGGCAAAGGAAAGGAAGGAGAAGAAGCCCTATAAGAAGCAAAGGGCATACATCTCATGGGGAGGAGATTCCGGTGATGAATCAAGTGATAGTGATGAGGAGGAGATTGCAAATCTCTGTCTCATGGCAAAGGAAGAAGAAACGGAAGAGGTAAGTGATTCTGAACCTTCTAATCATGATGAATTGCAGGACGCTTTTAATGAATTGTATGCTGAATATATTAAAGTCTCTAAGATTCATTTAAAGCAAAAGAAACAAATTGCTTCATTAGAAAAGAATCTAGAAGAGCTTACTTGTGAAAATGAGAAATTGAAGGAAGAAAATAAGGTTCTAGATATACCCAAGGAATGTGGATCATGTAGATCACTAAAGGAACAAAATAAAGAACTGAAGGATGAAAATAAGGTACTAGGAAAGAAAAATCTTGAGGAATGTTCATCATGTATGTCTTTAAGGAAACAAGTTGAACAACTTGAAACAACCTTAAAAAGGTTTAACACTCCTCATAAAAATCTAAATTCTATGCTAGATAACTTGCAATCCACTAGGCATGAAATAGGTTTTAGGAATCAACCTAAAAGACATAAAATTGAACCTACGAAGCCCAAGGTCCAACCTAAAGGAAACAAGGTTAACAATGTGCATAAGTATAGGCAACATAGCAACTATTATCAACCAAGGAGAATGCATAATCCAAATGTAATTTGCCATTATTACAATAGAATAGGACACATTGCTCCTGTTTGCTTTACTAGACATAGGCATTGGGCTCAAGAAGAAGCTCATCACTACTATGTTCCTAACCCTCAAGGACCCAAGAAGATTTTGGTACCAAAAATCCATTGATTTGTTTTGCAGGATTGCTTGAAGGCATCAAGCGTACTTTGGTACCTTGATAGCGGATGCTCCAAGCATATGATCAAAGAAGCATCCAAGTCTTTTACTTTTTCTTGCAGAAATGCAAGAATGAATGTTGTTTTACAGGTACCCCTCACTAAGACCAAGAGAAAGGGGGAATAAGGCTTGCTGAAGAAGTAACATAATGAGGAAGAAGCTACTGATGAAGATGATGATAATGATGGAAACTAGGAACCATCTTTCTAAACCCTTATCCTTGTTATCCTTTATGCTTTGTTTTCCATAAAATACTTTTCCATATGCATGAACTTAGGGGGAATTATAAGTCATACCTTAAGGGGGAAGAATAAAAATATGCATCATCATTTCTTTTTGCTAATGCCAAAAGGGGGAAGATAAGAAGAAGTATATGCATCAAGATAGGGGGAATTATAATTTGAAAAATAGGGTGAATTATCTTTATGTTGAACTTATAGATATTGGCATATACTTCTAATTGTTTGTCATTATCAAAAAGGGGGAAATTGTTAGAACTCATGGTTCATTACAGGTTTTGATAATCGACAAAACATTTCAAGATCGCGAGAAAGATGAAGCAAAAAGAAATCAAGCAAAGAAGTGCTCAAGCAATGTGATCAAGCATTGAAGTACAAAGAAGAGCAAGAAAAGAAGAGTTAGATTCATAAAATGTACAAGGTATAACACTAAACTCTTCTAGGACATTGGCTCAAAATAAGATAAAGGTTGCCCATGCATCACATAAACATATTTCAAACATCAAACTATTTTTTGAGTCAATAACATCGATGTTATATTTTACCACATCGATGTTCTGCCTTCAAACAATCTTTCAAAAATTGGCAGTAGGCAAATAACATCGATGTTGGAATACATAACATCGATGTTATAATGACCGTTGCTTTTAAAATTAGTCATAACATCGATGTTCCCATTCGTAACATCGATGTTCTTTCAAGTCGACTTTAAAATCGTTTTTGCCGAGCCAAAATAACATCGATGTTGGAATCCCAAACATCGATGTTCTTGGTTTCAACCATTTTTCCAAAAGTTGGCAGTAGCTCAAAAACATCGATGTTGGATTCCTAAACGTCGATGTTCTCATGACCGTTGTATTTGAAAATATTTTTTACATGAGCAAAACATCGATGTTGGATTGATAAACATCGATGTTCTTCAATGGTCAGTTTTAATCATTTTTCACAGAAGCAAAATAACATCGATGTTGTAAAACACATCGATGTTCTTCAATGATCAGTTTTCATCTCTTTTTCACATAAGCAAAATAACATCGATGTTGGTTTTCAAACATCGATGTTCTTCATATGAAGCTTTAAAGGATTTTACATAGAATCAAAATAACATCGATGTTGGGTTTGAGAACATTGATGTTTTAGTTACCGTTAGTCCAAAAATTCAAATTTACTGGACAAAACATCGATGTTGAGCCTTTAAACATCGATGTTATGGCCGTTATTGCTGACAACTTTTAGCACCCACTATGTTTTGTTTAAAACTTTTTCTTGGGTGGATTTCAAACGGCTCCATGACTTTTCAGAGCTTCAAATTAAGCATTTTCAGCTCTGATTCACAATGATGCAACTCTCTACATTCAAGCATTCATTTCATACATTCATCAAAATTTTAATTGAGCCAATATCCTATTGAGGATTTGAGAGTTGCCTTTTAGAGCTTAATTCTGTATACTCATATCTGCTCTTGTGAGAGTTCTTTGTTTGAGTGATTGTATTGCTATACACCTTAAGGGAGGTTAGTTCCCTTGTTGAGATTCATTGGAAGAGGGTATATCTTCTTGTGTGAGAAGTCTTGAAGTGAGGTATCTTCAAGCAGGAGATTAAAGTTTCTTATGACTAGAACTCTAGGTTGTAAACGGTTTGTTAAGCACCCGGAAGCTTAACGTAGATAGTGGAATCTTCAAGAGAGTCTCTTGAAGGACTGGATTAGCCACACAAGTAGTGTGTGTGTGAACCAGGATAAATTGCTTATGTCCTTCAATCTTTAATTCCGCATTTATTTCCTGCTTATTTCGTTTTAATTCGATAAACGCTATTCACCCCCCCTCTAGCATAGGTCTATTGTCCTAACAATTCTGTCGGTTGGCAATCCTTATCCTATGAGGACTGTAGTAGTCGTGACTTTCTACCAAAGGCAGAAGTTCGGTGGCAGCACGTGGTAGTATAATAATACAATGAAAAACATTTCATTTGTTATGAATATATGTAATTTACACTGTGATAAGTGAAGAAGAAGGAGGGGAAGAAGAAGGAGAGCAGAAGAAAAGAGAAGGAGAAGAGCATAGTTCAGCTCGTCAAAGTTTATTCATCTGTGAATGGGTATAAATAATACAGGTAGGTACAACAGTATTCATACACGTTTTATAACACTCCCCCTTAAATGATGTTGTACTATTTGTAGAATACGCTTTTTCAATAACTGTCTCATTAAAAACCTTACCAAGAAAAACCCAATGGGATAAAAACTTGATGAAGGAAAAAAGAGTGTAGTGCGTATTCTACTCCCCCTCATGTTGGCCTCTCTTGATTTCTTGATGTCATCACATGCCAATTTTCTTTGTCAACCTTTGGTGACATTTGCAATGTAGACAGTATTATCTTCATAATTTATTGTTGGAGCATCTTCCATATGAATCTTCAGTATGCAGTATCTTCGAACTTAGCCAAGCAGAGTCTCGACTAGCTGCGTGTATAACAACTTATGCATTATTGGTAGCGTTTTGTGCTTGCCATGATACTTCAGGTATCTGCTTTGCGCTTTATATGGATCAAGTATATGATCTGCATCATAAAAATAAACTATATTTGCCTTGGACTCACAAGGTTAAAATATTTATATGTCCATTATACCCCAGGATAATGGAGAGCTTCAGGCTTTATGAAAATTAGAGCAAAATGAAATTTTGCTAACAATTTTATGGCAAGGCTTCAGGCTTCATGTTACTAGCAAGATAAATTGCACTTTGATATGGTACTTCAGGACCAATCTAATTCCTTTACGAGATTTTTCATTTCAAATTTTTTTTGAAACATAACACGACATTTGGAAGCTTCTTTAGGAGTTCTAATAATATTTACATCACTGAAATAATTCACATATAGATATGAATTATAAACATAAGCAATAATAAATTCATGCATGTACTTATACTATTCATACCTAAATTGGTTTAAACCATGAAAAGATCAATTTAGCTTAAGTTTGTATATTCCCAGAAATTAGTTGCTTCAGGCAACTTGAATCCTTCAGGGATTCTCATGTGTATCACATAATTTATGGATCCATAGAAATAGGCTGTAATAGCATCCATTAGATGCATTTCTAATTCTTTTTATATAATGCCGGACTTATCAAAAATAATTGCATCCACCACAGGGAAGTATATCTCCTCACAATTAATACTAGGTCGTTGGGTAAAATATTGTGCAATATGTCGTGCTTCACTATTTTTCTTTTGTTTACTTCTTTTTCGCACAAATACCTATTTTCAACCGACCTGTTTTGCATCATCTAGTGTACGGACTACAGGTCTGGAAAATTTCTCGCTTCACAGGCGAGTCCAATACAGCCTTAATTGCGTTTCTCTATTTTGGCTAATCATTCGGCGCCTACATTCATCAATAGATATAGGTTCATGATCCTCATTTTCTTTCATGATATTTAACGCTATTAAATAAAACAAATATTCCATCGATGGTTATTTCACGTCGGTTCCATCTTATTTCTGACACTGAATAATTAATCGAGATCTCTTCATTTTCATTTACTTCAGGTACCTGAGTTACTTCTGGAACTTTATCAATAGTGTCAAAAACCTCTTCTTGAGGATTTTCCTCTTCTTATAATTTGAACCTCTATTGGAGGTCTTATTTTGTTCACTGGGGCCATCTTATCTCTTTGCCCCTTTTTCTCTATCGAGATTTTTTTTTGTTTTCTTTAGAACCGAGTATATTCTACGCTTCTGGCGTACTTAAGATTCATTTGCATACTTTAATTTTTCTTCAGGAACATCAAATAGGAGCATCTGTAGCTAGTATATAAGATTTGGTCACATTTTTATAAACATGTCTGGCAATTGACTTACTAATATTTTGCAAAATGAATCATCTTTTGAACTTGAGGTTCACACAGATTTGTTCGAGGATCAATAACTATATATTGATAATGCATTTGATTAATCTCTGGATCCAGCTGCTTATTTTTTTCCCCTGATGTTGGGTAAATAATTTCATCAAATTAACAATAAGTAAATCTTGCTTTAAATAAATCTCCAATCTCTAGTTAGTGGTTTCAATTATTTTGAAATTGATAAAGATTCATTCCCAGTATATATTCCCAATCTTCTTTAAGGACCAATTTTACTATGCTGTGGTGGAGCATTTGTTGCATAATCAACGGTCCGAAGATGGGAAATATTTTGTGACCAAGAACTAATTAATTGGGGAGATCTAATGATAGCTTGTTGGCTTGATGCACACAACTGTTGCTGCATGTAAAATACCATGTTCTCAAACAGTAATCACATCAGCAGTGGTCTTGCAATCAATTGGAAATATTCAATGAACGATTCACCCAGATCGTTTTAGGTATGAACATAAGCTACAGGATGTTCAACCATTATTTCCAACAATATACATTAACCATTGAAGGAATACTCCAGTATTTCATAGACATATAGTCTTATAAAATAATTAGGGATGTGTACCCGTAATTGGCTTAATCATAATAAGCGCGCAATATGCCAACTTGCGTTTAATAAGCACACAATAAATCATCTAGTCGATGCATCGATTAAAACCATAAAATTACCTAGATGTTTATTAGTCCGCGTACATGTCTCTGAATTATTTCCAAAAACTTGCTGGTGATTCTAGGCAAACCTTATCATAGGAAAGCCGAACAATTAATTTGTTTTTCCGCAGCAAACAAACACATGGAAATTCATTGATTGTAAAAACTTCTGGTTTTCCAATGAATGACCAAATAATTCTGCACATCAATGATCCGAGATGGCCCTGTAGCAGCCCGGGTTAAAATTTTGGATTTTAACCTGACTGTAAAATTCTTTTTACTGTGATTTACTGTTGAATTAATCTTGGGTAATTAATTCAAGGTAAATCGGGCGTCGTTTTTCGAAACCGAGGGTTTTCCCGCGCTCGTGATTTTTCCGTGGATTTTTCGTACCTAAGTTGATATTTTTCGGGTCCCGGAATTTTCGAAAAAATCACACCGGAAAATAACTAATGGGGTATCAGTTATTTTCTGGTCCGGACCGGACTCGCTCTGTAATGCAGACAAGCTGCATTATTAAGAATTCACATGTGCACAGTATTATTACGCCTATAAAAAGAAGAAGGCAGGAGAGGGGAAGAGGAGAAGAGAAAAAAAGAGAAAAGGAGAGGAAAAAAAAGAGAGAAAAAAAAAGAAAAGAGAGAAAAAAAAGGAAAAAAAGAAAAGAAATAAAAAAAGAAAGAAGAGAAAAAAAACACAGAAAAACAGAGAAAAAAAAGAGAAGAGGAAAAAAATAAATACAAGAAAAAGAAAAAAAATACAACAGAAAAAAGAAGAAAATGAAAAAAAAGGAAGAAAAAGAAAAAAAATGGAATGAAACTGTTCATCGTCACCCCCAGCGCCCTCGGTTACTGTTCACGCCGAACGCCTACGCCGCCGTTCGCCGCACCGCCCACACCATGGCCTTCCCCGTGCCGTCGCGACCTCAACCCCGTCGCCCCTGTCGTCTTCCATCGCCGGAGCCGTCGTGACGCGCCGTTGACCCGCGACAGACCCGGCGGATCTTGCTTCCTCCGCGGCTGCATCTGCTCCAGCGCCGCTGCGCCCAGTTTTCCGGCCTCCTTCGCGTCGCCTGCAACCGCCGCATGCCCTGCCTCGTTCGCTTCCCTTCCTCGCGCTCTCGTCGTCGCCGCCATTGCTGCAACCCGAGGTGAGACCCGCGTTCGAATAGTTCTGGGTTGGTTAATTTTGGGCTTGGGCGTGGGCCGGCTGGGCTTGCACAGTGCAAGTCTGGGCTTGGTCTTGTTCAGCCCAGTCCGTTTAATTAAAAAAAACAATATATATATATATATATATATATATATTTATTTATTCATAATCTGGTACATAATTTTGGAAAAAAATTATATATTTACTTTGAGAAAATTATGATCAATTTAATTCTGGTATTTTGAGGATAATATAAATATATATACATGGACAAATAATTAAGTTATGTTTTGGAGAAAAACTAATATTATTTGGAAAAATATATAGATATCGTGAAAATAAATTCTGGAAATTTAATATATGTATTATTTTCTCTAGAAAATTATGGCTGTGGAATATATATATATATATATATATATATATATGTACTTTGAAAAATTAAAGGTAATTATATTTTGTGTTGGAAAATATTATTATATATATTTAGAAAAAGATAAATATTATATATTTTCTTGAAATTATAAATAAGTTATTATTTTTCTGGAAAAAATATGGAGATTATAATTTTGGAAAATTATAATTTTTTAATGAAAATATTTTGAAAAAAGTTTTAATTAAAGTATGGTACCGAAATTGTATTCGGATATACGTACGGTATTATATTTTCGGTAAAAGATGATAATAAAGAATATGAACCGGGATGGGATATTTCGCAGTATTGGCATCATAGTATACCGATTATGTGCATTTATGTGTATGTATTGTTTTGCTGTATAGGTTTGGATATCGGGCAGTTTCCCGAGGAGCCGGCTTTGGACCGGTCATTGTCTCCGGAGTTGAGTAATCGGCCAAGGTGAGGATGGATTTCCTTCAATATGTGCCTGTATTACTCGGTTATTGTGTTTGTTGATTATTGCATTGTTGGTTGCTACATTTGTTTTATGTTTCGGGATGTTTATCCCATTCTCTCGATTGTGGTCGAGATGTTTATCCCATGTTGGTTTTGGATGTTTATCCTTGCGTCTTTTTGGTTTAAGTATAATGGAATTAATAATAAATTGTGATAAGGATGTCGATCCTTGATTTTTGGATTGGGATGTCTTTCCCGGTATTTTGGTTAGGGATGTTGATCCCTGTGATTGGGTTTTGATGACGATAATATAATTGTCACGTGGTAAGTAGTGGTACGACTCGATGGTTTAAGACTGTTTCGTGGTGGCTGTGACCTGGGTTACTTATGATAAGCATGTCTATGCTTGGGATGTCTATCCCGTGATTATTTTTGGGATGTCTATCCCTGGGTTCGTATTTTTGGGATGTCAATCCCTGGGTTCTCCGGATTTGGTCTGGCACCCGGAATGTGTTGATAACCAGGTCTGACCCCTAGCTTATCCGTGACGGGGCCCGGGAAAGATAAAATTGGAAATTGGTTTTATTTGAGTCTTTTTGGTCATGGACCGATTTTGGGTCGAGTTGTTTGGTTTGGCTGTTGTGCCTGTTTTTGACTTGAGTAATTACAGTTGCATATTGATTGTCTATCCTTCGTCGGTGAGCACTTCGAACTCACCCCTCACCTGCGGGCTTTCTGTTAGAACAATAGCCCTACGCTAGAGGGGGTGAATAGCGTTTATCAGATTAAAACGAAATAAGCAGGAAATAAATGCGGAATTAAAGATTGAAGGACACAAACAATTTATCCTGGTTCACACACACACTACTTGTGTGGCTAATCCAGTCCTTCAAGAGACTCTCTTGAAGATTCCACTATCTACGTTAAGCTTCCGGGTGCTTAACAAACCGTTTACAACCTAAGAATTCTAATCACAAGAATCCTAAACCTGAGAGTTCAAGTCACATGAACCTCAACACTCTTGCTTGAAGATACCTCACTTCAAGACTTCTCACACAAGAAGATATACCCTCTTCCTATGAATCTCAACAAGGGAACTAACCTCCCTTAAGGTGTATGAATACACAATTCAATCACTCAAACAAAGAACTCTCTCAAAGAGCAGATATGAGTATACAAGTAAAGCTCTAAAAGGCAACTCTCAAATCCTCAACAGGATATTGGCTCAATTAAAATTTTGATGAATATATGAAATGAATGCTTGAATGTAGAGAGTTGATTCGTGTGTAATCAGAGCTGTAAATCAATAATTTATAGCTCTGAAAACATATATATCCGTTTAGGATCCACTCAAGAAAACATCTTTAAACAAGACATAGTGGGTAATGAAAAGTTGTCAGAAATAACGGCCATAACATCGATGTTTTAAGGCTCAACATCGATGTTTTGTCCAGTAAATTTGAATTATTGGACTAACGGTAACTACAACATCGATGTTCTCCAACCCAACATCGATGTTATTTTGATTCTGTGTAAAATCCTTTAAATCATCATGTGAAGAACATCGATGTTTTAAAACCAACATCGATGTTATTTTGCTTCTGTGAAAATGAGATGAAAACTGACCATTGAAGAACATCGATGTTTAATTTACAACATCGATGTTATTTTGCTTCTGTGAACAAGAGTTAAAAGAACCAATTTGAAGAACATCGATGTTCAAAATTCAACATCGATGTTTTGTCCGTGTAAAAGATATTTCAAATGCAACGGTCATGGAACATCGATGTTTGGGAAGCCAACATCGATGTTCTGAGCCTTCTGCCAATTTTTTAACAAAATTTTGAATGCATAAACATCGATGTTTAGAAAACAACATCGATGTTATTTTGACTCGGCAAAAACAATTTTAAGAATGTCTTGAAAGAACATCGATGTTAGAAATGGGAACATCGATGTTATGACTAATTTTAAAAGCAACGGTCATTAGAACATTGATGTTTGGGATGCCAACATCGATGTTATTTGTGTAAGTTTCCCTAGGCTATATGACAATCATATACAAGCAAAAGATGCAGCGGAAGCAAAGGAAACTTAGCCAAGAACCACATGTGAAGCATATAAACCGTATAACAAAATTTCGTACCTTGTTTGGTTGAGGTCTTTCACCCAACTGCTGGAACGAATCATCTAGACCAAGACGAAGGCTGGAACGAATCAGTTAGAGCAAGAAGAA
>JAKUCV010000880.1:3703-33727 GCA_028386065.3 Turnera subulata | reverse complement strand
AATCACATCTATAAGAAACACTAATGACATACATATAACGCTCCATGTAGTGTTCTTATGTGGGTCAGTCCAGTCCACAAGTTCTCCAACTTGTACCCGTATGTAGAATTCATATCACATATAAATTCTCAACATACGCTAGTCTTGATCTATTATTACAACCCATCCATAATAATAATCGACTAGGGACATTTAAGAATATCAAATATTCTAGGGTTATAAGTATGTGCAAGCGTTTATCTCATAAACGACACTTATTGGAATAACCTTAAAGTGTATGTACATGACTATAAATGAACATCCATGATTGGCTTTTGGGCATATTACTAACAATTTGCCTACTGCCTGGTTTTGGAAACTTGTTGGAAGGCAGAACATCGATGTTTTAAAACATAACATCGATGTTATTGATTCAAAAAATAGTTTGATGTTTGAAATGTGTTTATGTGATGCATGAGCAAATTTTATCTTACTTTGAGCCAATGTCCTAGAAGAGTTGAGTGTTATACCTTGTACAATTTATGAATCTAACTCTTCTTTATTGGCTCTCCAATCTTGTGCTCATTCACTTTGATCCTTTGCTCTTGAATGGTTTCTTTTGCTTGAGGATTGATTTGTCTTCATTTCAATTCATTTGTTTTTGCTTCCTGAATAGTTTGTCAATATCAAAACCTATAAGAAGCAAGGAGGCATTAGTTCCAACAATTTCCCCTTTTTGATAGTGACAAACAATGAAAGTATATGCCAAGTTGTATAGATGAATTCCCCATAACTTGATGATGCATATATTTATTCTTCCCCCTTAAGGTATGACTTATGATTCCCCCTGAGTTCATGCATATACTTTTCTGTGATAGCTTCCCCCTTTTGTCATTAGCAAAAACAAATGGCAAAAGCAAAGTTTTATTGAATTAAACAAAATAAAGCATAAAACATAAACAGAAGTTAAGAGTTAAGAACTATGGTCCTAGTTCCCATCATCGTCCTCATCCTCATCATCGGCAGCCTCTTCCTCATCATCTTCCTCCTCTACTTCCATTGGGTCAAAATCTTCATCATCATTATCATCACCTTCAAAGTTGAAACCTTGAAAGGTTGTGTGATATGGTGGAGGATCATAGTTGACATGAGCAAAATAGGCACGCAGGTCATGTCCTTGCCTTTGTAGCTCCAAGTCGATTCTGTCAATGGAGCGTCCCAAGCTACGGAGAGTGGCGGCAATCGAGTCAAGTGTAGCGGCAGGAGCTGGAGGAGCGGGTGCTGGAAGAGCTAGTAGTTGAGAAACTGCTCCTCGTGCAGGCCTCGGGACTTCCTCGGATGGGCTCGTGTGAAAAGTGGCATTGTTATTTGCCTAAAGTTTGGAGTGAGAAGTTTGAGGTCCTTCAAAGGGAGTCAGTCCTGCACTCAAACAAATATCCACAACCAAAAAGGCATAGGGAAGAGGATGGTTGTTGGAAGTGTGCTCGGCCATGTGCATGAGCACAAATCGTGCCCAATTGATCGGAGCTCCGTGAATAATGGCGTGCAGGACTTTTTCGTCCTCAATTGTGAAGTTGGTGTGATTACCGGCCCTAGGTTTGATCACCCGAGTAAGCAAATATAAAAGCACTCTGTACTCCGGGTTGATTGAGTGAATGGTTGGCCGATTGGAGCGATTACGGCGCACTTCAGTGAAACCAAGATCAGACAGCAGCTGGGTTTCATGGAGAGTGAGGAAATGATCGCCTCCATATGTCACGATGTCATGGCCTTGGTCAGGTAGGCCTGCAATCCATCCGAACTGCTCCAGTGTCACCTAAAAAGGTCTCCCATTAACACTGGCAGAGAGGACATCACCATCACGGTGAAGTGTAGTGTAGAAAGTGCGGATGTAGTCCGAATTGAAGTGGTAGTGCTTTCGCGTCACAAAATCCCAGAGACGGGATTCCCGTAAGAGGCGTTCAAGCTTGGCAAATTGCTTCTTCTGTGGGTAATCTTCTGGAAGATACCGAGGAGAAGCGATGGCTCGGTTTGCGTAGAAGGATTTGTAGTGTGTGAGCTCATCTTTGGAACTAAATCAAATTTCTGAATTTGGCACAGAGAATTTGGGAGAAGCACTTGAAGATCCACCCTTTTTCTTGGATTGATATTCATGAGCAACTTGCTTGCCCTTGGAACTACGTTTGTCACCAGCCATTATGGGAGGAAGAAATGAAGGGAGATTTGTTGTTTGAGTGTGGAAAGGGTTGAATGTAATAAAGTGAGGAGGCTGTGTTAAAAAAAACTATAAGGTTTATATAGTGGTCGCAGGAAAGTAGCCGTTAGAGCTCCAACGGCTATATTTTTTTTTGAAATTTGCCATTTCAACATCGATTTTAGGAAAGGAACATCGATATTTTCTGAAGAGGCACATTGATGTTCCAACGTTCGGCCGATAAACACGCATAGCTCAACGGCTATATTTTTGAAAGTCAGTGACTAAACATTGATGTTTGACAAAGAAACATCGATGTTTTGAGCTCTCTGGACAAAGATATAAAATTCTGCTAATGTATGAACATCGATGTTCTGTTATGGAAACATCGATGTTTTATGAAAAAAACTGGAATAGAATACTTACTGAACATCGATGTTTGATACGGAACATCGATGTTAGTTCAATGTGGATTGGTGGCATGATTGTTTGCTTGATGGAACATCGATGTTGGACTATTAACATCGATGTTTTTCGGCCACTGGTCCAATTTTTCTTAAATCCGAATTGATCAAACATCGATGTGTATGGTTACAACATCGATGTTGTTTGTTCCACCAGATTTTTGTTCACCCTGTCTTTTGGCCTTAGTAAGGAGTACCTGCAAAACAGAGTTAGACGAGCCTCGGGTGCTCGAGTTATCAAAGATAATACACAAGCTTTAGTAAGATGAAACATGTGTGACAATTTTAAGGGTAGTAAGGAAGCCTCTGCCCCCAAGAAATATTTTCTTGGATTTCTATCCTCCCAGGATGAGGAGGTATCTCCTTGTCGTAAGTACGTCGGGCTCGAGAAAATGTCTTGTGAGTTGGACTTTGGTTGCCTCTGATGCCCAACTAATCAGACAGTAAATCCCGTGATGAATCAATAATGCAATTTAGGCCAGGATTTTCAACAAAGCAGATGCTTGATTATCTGAAAAATTGGATGTTAGTAATAAATGAATTGGCAAGTGTCTCAAAAAGAAGATTCTTGAAAATCAAAGCAGTTTGGAGGGGCCTTCTTCTGAACGTTGTTCTTGACACTCCAAAGATAGGTAGGGGTCACCTCCTGAACACTTCTGGACACTTCAGAAATTGGTAGGGGTCACTTTTTGAGAGAAGAAGCAATGCAACTGTGTTTCTACAAATAGACATACGATAGAGCTCATTAAACATAGAAATTTTATAAGCCAATTTCTGAAAGAGAGTTAGTAAAAAAAAATCAAAAGCAAAAATGCCTTCCCCTTCCACTGTCTTTTTTGTTGAGGGTGCAACCGTAGGTAGAAGAAACCGTTTAGCCTATAGTATGGTAACTGAGCCGTCTGAGGAACTGCCTAATGAACTAGGTAGAATGCCTCGCTTAGTATTTGTTGATGAGCTCTACTCTTCTAGGTTTTTTGTCACACCTATGGAAGAAACCATTTTTCTTGAGAGTCAAAGCCCACTTAGAACATCCTTCTATGGCACCGCAAATGCCACAATGTTCTTCATATCTGAAAGGCTTGAGAGTTTTCAAATGGAGTCTACCCACCAAACCGTAGAACAAGGAAGTTATTACAGTCTTTCAATGACTGCCCAGAGTGCTTCACGGGTCCATGGCTTACCCCCAACTTGGCCAAAAGTTCGCCTGCTTGTGTGGAATTGAAGGGGAGTTACAAGGCGCTCTCAAGATTTTACAAGAATGTTGAGAGACCTGAAGAACCAGTACAAACCGAACATGGTTCTGCTCACCGAGACATTATGGCAACCTGGCGAAAACCACGGGGTCATCCCTCTCCGTTTTCCATCAGCGAACCGATTTGAAGTCCCTAGCCAGAATAACTCGGGTGGAATGTGGTTTGCATGGAGTGATAATGTTAAGGTTAATATAGTCAATGAACCCAATAGCTTCTCTGTAACTGCTGTGCCAAACCGTTAGGACCTAGATTATGATAGCTATGTATGTTTTTTTTTATGTGATTGTAATGTAATATGAATGATGTAATCCTGTGTCTCTTGTTTGTAAGTGTGATTTTAATATATGAAATCAATAAAATTCTGTGTGTTTGTGTACGAATTTAGCATCATGAAAGTCCATTGGTCTTGACAAAATCAAGTGTTATATCTTTCTTTTGCATATGATCACGAATAAGATGATGTCTAATCTTTATATGCTTAACTTAAATTTCTTAATTTAAATGAGAAAGTTAACTTATTTCTAAGCTGTGTAAATGCAACAAAGGTAGAACATCGATGTTGCTTGTTAAACATCGATGTTGTCACCTCTTGGTCCGGTTTTGCACTATCACTCAGTCTTGCACTTCTATCGAAATCGAACACGTGTGGCCACATTTAAGAACTTGGATGCTTCTTTGGTCATTTGCTTGGAGCATCCACAATCAAGGTACCAAAGTACACTTGATGCCTTCAAGCATACCTACAAAACAAATCAAAAGGATTTTGGTACCCAAATCTTTTTGGGTCCTTGACGGTTAGAAACATGCCGATGATAGACCTCATCTTGTGCCCAATGTCTATGCCTAGTAAAACATACCGGGGCAATGTGTCCTATCCTATTACCATAGTGGCAAATAACGTTTGGATTGTGCATTCTTCTAGGTTGGTTATAGGTACCATATTGCCTATGTTCATGCAGTCTATTATACTTGTCTTCCCTAGGTATAATCTTGTTTTTCCTAAATTGAGTCATATATTTAGTATAATGTAAACTTTCATTTTTAGCGCTGTGTACATGTGATCTTGCACCATTAGCATTTGATCTACCATTGTAGGCATACAATTTAGCATAGTGAGCTCTTCCACTATTTGTATTTGGTCTGACATTTTGAGCATATGACCTTTTATGACGAATGTGTGATCTTGTTTCATGAACATGTGATCTAGTATTATGAGTAGAAGATGAAACACCATGTTTATGTGTCTTAGCTTTAAGCACAGCAGGTTTGACAACATTTGACACATTAGATGCACCCAATCCTTCTTTTTGTGTTGGACTTCTTTGTTGTCATAGGAGAAGATTAAGACTATCTCTACCATTTGTAAATTTCTCTATTGTTTTCTTAAAATCATCAACTTGACTTTTAAGAGATTCATTTTCTTTTCCCAATTCAACACAAGCACAAACATTAGAGGATATCTTCTCATTAAGTTCATTGCAAGACATACTAAGAGCATGCTTTTCATTTTCAAGCTTATCATTTTCACTTGATAACTTATCCTTATCATGTGATAATGATTCTACATTATTTTCTAAGGTCTTGTTCTATTTCTTTAAGTTCTTATTAACATTTGAGACAGAAATGAATTTACTATACAATTCACTAAATGCATTTTGCAGCTCTTCAAATGTATAATCATCACTCGAATAGGAAGTACTTACCTCTTCCGGAGATTCTTCCTTTGCCATGAAACAAAGGTTGACAGTCTCATCTTGCTTGCTGTCGATTTCCTCATAGATGATTCCCAGCATTTCCCACATCTCCTTGGCTGTTGCGCAGCGCGAGATTATTTGATAGTCATTCGGATTGACCGCACATTGGAGCATGTGTATCGCCTTGGAGTGGTTTTCGATTCTCTGGATGTCATCTTCGTTGTACCCCGCTACCGTCCTTGTTGGGACTTGAACACCATTCTTTATCACCAGCCAAGCTGTGAAATTATTGGCTTGGGTGAAAATTCTCATCCTTTCCTTCCAATATGCGTAATTTGTCCCGTCAAAGAACGGTGCACGGGTAGTGGATTGTCCTTCAGAGATTCCTGCATACAAATAACTTGAAAAATCCATAGAAAGTTTCTCTCAAACGGTTAAGTCTTTCAGAGAGTTAGGCTCAGCTACCAATTGTTAGAACAATAGCCCTACGCTAGAGGTGGGGTGAATAGCATTTATCGGATTAAAACAAAATAAGCAGGAAATAAATGCGGAATTAAAGATTGAAGGACACAAGCAATTTATCCTGGTTCACACACACACTACTTGTGTGGCTAATCCAGTCCTTCAAAAGACTCTCTTGAAGATTCCACTGTCTACGTTAAGCTTCCGGGTGCTTAACAAACCGTTTACAACCTAGGAATTCTAATCACAAGAATCCTAAACCTGAGAGTTCAAGTCACATGAACCTCAACACTCTTGCTTGAAGATACCTCACTTCAAGACTTCTCACGCAAGAAGATATACCCTCTTCCTATGAATCTCAACAAGGGAACTAACCTCCCTTAAGGTGTATGAATACACAATTCAATCACTCAAACAAAGAACTCTCTCAAAGAGCAGATATGAGTATACAAGTAAAGCTCTAAAAGGCAACTCTCAAATCCTCAACAGGATATTGGCTCAATTAAAATTTTGATGAATATATAAAATGAATGCTTGAATGTAGAGAGTTGATTCGTGTGTAATCAGAGCTGTAAATCAATAATTTATAGCTCTGAAAACATATATAGCCGTTTAGGATCCACTCAAGAAAACATCTTTAAACAAGACATAGTGGGTAATGAAAAGTTGTCAGAAATAACGGCCATAACATCGATGTTTTAAGGCTCAACATCGATGTTTTGTCCAGTAAATTTGAATTATTGGACTAACGGTAACTACAACATCGATGTTCTCCAACCCAACATCGATGTTATTTTGATTCTGTGTAAAATCCTTTAAATCATCATGTGAAGAACATCGATGTTTTAAAACCAACATCAATGTTATTTTGCTTCTGTGAAAATGAGATGAAAACTGACCATTGAAGAACATCGATGTTTAGTTTACAACATCGATGTTTAGTTTACAAAATCGATGTTTAGTTTACAACATCGATGTTATTTTGCTTCTGTGAACAAGAGTTAAAAGAACCAATTTGAAGAACATCGATGTTCTAAATTCAACATCGATGTTTTGTCCCTGTAAAAGATATTTTCAAATGCAACGGTCATGGAACATCGATGTTTGGGAAGCCAACATCGATGTTCTGAGCCTTCTGCCAATTTTTGAAAAATTCTTTGAAGGCAGAAACATCGATGTTTAGAAAACAACATCGATGTTATTTTGACTCGGCAAAAACAATTTTAAGAATGTCTTGAAAGAACATCGATGTTACAAATGGGAACATCGATGTTATGACTAATTTTAAAAGCCACGGTCATTAGAACATCGATGTTTGGGATGCCAACATCGATGTTATTTGCCTACTGCCTGTTTTTGGAAACTTGTTGGAAGGCAGAACATCGATGTTTTAAAACATAACATCGATGTTATTGATTCAAAAAATAGTTTGATGTTTGAAATATGTTTATGTGATGCATGAGCAAATTTTATCTTACTTTGAGCCAATGTCCTAGAAGATTTGAGTGTTATACCTTGTACAATTTATGAATCTAACTCTTCTTTATTGGCTCTCCAATCTTGTGCTCATTCACTTTGATCCTTTGCTCTTGAATGATTTCTTTTGCTTGAGGATTGATTTGCCTTCATTTCAATTCATTTCTTTTTGCTTCCTGAATAGTTTGTCAATATCAAAACCTATAAGAAGCAAGGAGGCATTAGTTCCAACACTTTCATCCCGTAGGATGAGTTACTTTTGGTACAGGTTTGGTGCATTCCAGACAGGCTGCAGTGTTATCCCTTTGTCAGGGCTCGGATCCATAGTTTGCATCTATGTCGCATACAGTGTTTTGTGAGTTATTAAGTCTTCCGCTGTGCATTGTTTTTACTATTATTGGGCCATTGGGCCGGTTGAGTTATTATTGTTGTTTTTACTTTGGGCTGTTGAGCCCGAATTTCTGTTGTACACATTGTATGCTGGGCTTGGTATGGTTGGGTCGTCACAGTTCCGGCACGTGTTTACTGTGTACGGTAAATACGGGTCGGGGCATTTCATTTTGGTAACGGAGCGGGCGTTAGGTCTTGTTGGGCTGTCCTTGTCTGTCTGTTGTGTTAGTAATATGCCCAAAAGCCAATCAATGGATGATCGTATATAGTCGTGTATATACATTAAGGTTATTCCAATAAATATGATTATGAGATAATCGCTTGCACATATTTATAACCCTAGAATATATATTTGATATATTATTAAATGTCCCTAGTTGATTATTATTATGAATGGGTTATAATAATAAATTAAGACTAGCGTATGTTGAGAATTTATATGTGATATGAATTCTACATACGGGTACAAGTTGGAGAACTTGTGGACTGGACCGACCCACATAAGAATGCTACATGGAGCGTTATATGTTTGTCGATAGCGATTATTATATGTATTGTCCTTAGACCTGAGATCGTCAAGGTTCCCAACATGTGAGTCATATACTTTGATATTATTCCTAGTCATCCGTAACTGGGTGGACTTAAGGGTAATCATTGGGTATATGATAAGTGTGTAGTGGGTTTTGTATGATCCAGAGGGGATTCGTCCAATCCATATAACGGGGTATATTATCGGATGGTTTCTTGATAGAGTTGAACTGTAAAAGCACGGCCGTGCTCGGATTATGATATGGTGATATCATTGGTATCCGTTTTACACAGTTAACTCGAGGATCAAGAAACCGAGATTAAACATATACGAGATTGACATATTCCATGTCTCGGCTTAATCCTGATAATGGGACGAAGGGACGATGACATGTTTGCGAGGCATTTTGAATCAGTACTGATCTTGTCGTTCGGGTAGCAATGATGTGTTGCTAGACGCCGCTCTTTGCTTATAATTGTAAAATGAGATTTTACAATTATTGCCGGACGTTACAAGTGCCTACAGGGTCACACACATAGAACCGTTGATTCGAGCAGGTGGTTGAACTGTGGTTGGACCAGGGTCGTTTTGGGCTAGTTGGTTCACTAATTGTCCGCATTATTGATCCACTTTAGGTGTTGTGTATGTTGATAAGGTTTAGTGGAGATATTATTATGTATAGACATAAATGTGGTGGGTAATGGGCCAATGTGTTGGCCATGACCTCCACTATCTCCATTAGCGTTTGATGTGAGGATTGGAGTGATCTGATTACTTTCTCTCCTTCATGCCATTCAATGAATTTTGTTCTTGAGAGTGTTCTTGAGAGCTTGAAAGAGCATACACACATCACCTTCTTTGAGAAAGAAGAGAAACACCACAAACTCATCCTCTCGGAAATCTGTTGCTAGCACACCAGTTCGGGAGAGCTCGAAGTTGGAGATCGTGTGACGATTCCGGCTTGATCACGGTTCGTGTGGATACCGTAGAGGGGCAGGATACCTTGTCTCGTTCTTGCTGATTCCGGCACTTCAGTTAGGTGGAAGATCCTAACCGTGTAAGGTACGGAAAATTGTTGTTCGGTTTATATGCTTCACATGAGTTCCTGTGTTGTTTCCGGAAATTCCGCTGCATGTTTTTCTTGTATATGAGTGTCATATAGCATACCAGAAACTTACAGTGGTAGCGGAGCCTTCTTGTGAAGCTCTAAACCGTATAAATGATGCATATGTGATATGATCATCTTAGTATGTGTTGTTTTCATTTTGTGTATGTGATATGCTAAATGATTTTGAACATGTTGATGTTGTGTTTTGTCAAAAATGTTTTGACAACAAGCACTTGATTGGTATGAGATTTCAATCAAGATGTTCATGGCAGTAAGTCGAAGAGTTCAACTAAGAAAAATCGAGTGTCGGTTTGTGTATCGAACGATTGTCGTTCTAGTACATCTAGGCCACAACATCGATGTTGGTGTGACCAACATCGATATTGGCATGAGTTTAGCTTTGGCCGAGCCTTCATAACATCGATGTTCTATAACAAACATCGATGTTCTGATGAAGTGTAGCCTCGGCCAAATCTTCACAACATCGATGTTGTGTGACCAACATCGATGTTCTCATGCAAACACTCAACAACATCGATGTTAAGAGTTACAACATCGATGTTATTTGAGCTCGGCCAAATTGGTTTGAAGTTCCAGAATTCAAATAACATCGATGTTCAAGTTCCAACATCGATGTTGTTGAGTTCCAGAAGTTCAAACATCGATGTTTAAGGTCAACATCGATGTTATAATGCTACTGCCAAAATCTTGAACTTTCAAGTACTCAAAACATCGATGTTTAAGTGTTCAACATCGATGTTCTTGAGCTACTACCAAATAGTTTGGAGTTCAAGTACTCAAACATCGATGTTTAAGTGTTAACATTGATGTTCTATGCACTTGGAAACCTCCAACATCGATGTTTGATGGTCAACATCGATGTTCTGAGGGCTCGGCAACCTCCAACATAGATGTTTGATGGTCAACATCAATGTTTTGAGGGTTCGGCAACCTCCAACATCGATGTTGTGCAGATTCGCAAACTCCAAACATCGATGTTGAAGGGTTCAACATCGATGTTGTGGAACCCAGTAACTTGAACTGCGAATTCGAGGCAGAAGGAGGCCGAATTGGTGTCTAGCTTGAACAGGAAAGTTGTATCCCTACTTCATAGCTTTCCAGGGACACCAAGTTTGCACAAATCGGAGCTCTACAGCTCTGGATATGGCCGAAATACTAAGTGCTGCCAAGTAGTTGGGAGAATCAAATTCTCAAAACATTGATGTTCAAGTTAGACATCAATGTTCACATGTATTTTTGATTTCCAAATTTACATAACATCAATGTATGATTTGTTGATTATATTCATGTGATGTATGAACATATGTTGATGAAATATTAAGTTCTTAGTTGCCTTCCATGATAAGCACTCATCATTGCTTAGATCAACACTAGGTAGGTTTTGCCAAAGCAAGGTGCCTATGTTTATCCTAGCAAGGTGCGAGTGGATAATTGTAATATCTCGACTGCCTATTGTGGGTTTGGACTTAACTAAGTCATCTTAATAGGATTAAGGACTTAGAGGCAAGGGTTGAGTAATGTCTATGAGATAGATATGGACAAAGTGTTGTTCACTCAACTATCCAAGAGTTACATGAGATGTAATTGGCAAGAGTTGTCTACCTAAATAGCTATGATGTAAGTGATCAGCCAAAGCTGACTTATATTGTGGTGAAATATGGATCTTGGCCTACTTATGATTATTTTGATTCATAGTAGGAGTATCATTTAATAGAATTCCTTGTTAAATGATTTTGTATACATGACTATTATTTGTGTGAGTTGATCATTGTTGTAGAGTTACCATGGCACAAAACACTAGCACATTATCATTGCGATCGGTCCTTGAGAAGGACAAGATAAATAGGAATAGTTTCCTAGAGTGGCATCACATTTTAAGGATAGTCCTCAAACAAGAAAAGAAATTGTATGTCCTTGAATGGCCTGTTCCTAATAAATCGGCGCCTAATGCTCTTAGGGCAAAGTGAGATGCTTACAAGAAGCACCTTGATGATGCATTAGATGCAGCATGCCTTATGCTTGTTAACATGGACTCTGAGCTTCAGAAGCAACATGAGAACTTGGGTGCATTCGATATGATCGAACATCTGAAAATGCTTTTTGAAGAGCAAGCTAGGCATGAGAGGTATGAGAGCTCTAAGGCAATGTTCCAATGCAAGATGGTTGAGTCATCACCCGTGAGACCTCATGTGCTCAAAATGATTGGATACATTGAGAGCCTTGAGGGTCTTGGTTTTCCTTTGCAGAAGGAGTTGGTTGTTGATCTAGTCCTGCAATCGTTGTCGGATAGTTACAGCCAATTTGTCATGAACTTCAATATGAATCATCTTGACAAATCATTGTCTGAGTTGCTTAACATGTTGGGAATAGTTGAGCAACAAATGAGGGCAAACAAATCCAACATTATGAGGATTGGAAAAGGCAAAGGAAAGGGTAAAGCAAAGTTTAACAACAAGAAGAAATGTGCCAAAAAGTTTGGTACATGTGCATCTTCTTGTGATCATGTGCTGAAACCCAAGGGTGGTATTGCAAAGGAAGGACATTGTTTCCATTGCAATAAACCGGGCCATTGGATGCACAACTGCCCTGTTTACCTTGAAGAGGTGAAGAAGCACAAGGGAAGTAAGACTTCCACTTCAGGTATCTTCGTTATAGAAGCTAATATCTCTATCTCTGCATCATGGGTATTAGATACCGGATGTGGTTCTCACATTTGTGTAAATGTGCAGGAACTGAGATAGAGTAGGAGATTGGCGAAGCGTGAGATAGACCTGCGCGTGGGAAATGGAGCAAGAGTTGCTGCATTAGCCGTAGGAACTTACTATCTTATCCTTACCTAGTGTTTTGGTTTCAGAACTAGACAATTGTTATTATGTACCTACCATAAGCAAGAATTTGATTTCTGTGTCTTGTATGGATAAGAAAGGTTTTTCATTGATAATAAAGAACAATTGTTGTTCTATTTATTTCAATAAAAATTTATTATGGTGGTGCATTTTAAACGATGGTTTGTATGTTCTAAACCAAGAAATGCCTGTCTATAACGTTAATACGAAGAAGGTTAGAATGAATGATTCTAGTGAAACCTATCTTTGGCATAGTCGTTTGGGCCATATAAACGAGACTCGTATTTCTAAACTCCATAAGGATGGAATTTTAGACTCATTTGATTTTGAATCATTTGAGACATGTGAGTCATGTTTATTAGGCAAAATGACGAAGGCTTCTGTTATCGGTAAAGGTGAAAGGGCTTCGGACTTGTTAGGCCTTATACATACTCATGTATGGGAACCTATGTCGACACAAGCTAGAGGTGGATTTCAATACTTCATTTCATTTACTGATGATTTCAGTAGATATGGCTATGTGTACCTTATGAGATACAAGTCAGAATCCTTTGAAAAGTTCAAAAAATTCAAGAATGAAGTACAGAGTCAACTCGGAAAGGTATTAAAATGCTTCGATCTGATCGAGGAGGTGAAAACTTAGACCGAGAGTTTCTTGATCATCTAAAGGGTTGTGGTATAGTATCACAACTTACTCCACCGGGTACGCCTCAATGGAATGGTGTATCTGATAGGAGGAACAGAACCTTGTTAGACATGGTTCGTTCTATGATGAGTCAAGCTGACCTTCCTTCCCCATTTTGAGGACATGCATTATTGAGTGCTGCATTTACACTTAACCGTGTTCCATCTAATTCGGTTGAAAAGACACCATATGAGATATGGACTGGGAAGCGTCCTAATTTGTCTTTTATTAGGATTTAGGGTTGTGAGGCTTACGTGAGACGTGAAGCATCTGATAAACTCGGCCCTAAATCCGACAAGTGCCTTTTGCATGATACCTTAAAGAGTATTGTTTCTATAATCCCACAGAGCACAAAGTGTTTGTGGTTCGGACTGCTATTTTTCTAGAAAGATAGTTCATTTCTAGAAGAATCAGTGGGAGGAAATAGAACTCGAAGAAGTTCGAGATATAGAGGCTGAGAAGGAACAAGGACAGGATCCGCAAGTTGTTGTGGATGAGAATCCTGTACCTGTAACACATGGATCCCGTAGGTCAGATAGGATTCGGTATGAGCCTGAGAGATATGGATTTCTCATAACTCATACTGGAGATGTGATGCTCATAGGTGAGGATGAGCCCACTTCCTATAAGCTGGCCATTACGGGTCTGGACTCCAAGAAGTGGCTTGAAGCCATGAATTCGGAAATGGAATCCATGTATGAAAACAAGGTATGGACCTTGGTTGATCCACATGAAAGGGTAAAACCTATAGGGTGCAAATGGGTCTTTGTGAAAGACCGACATGGAAGGTAATGTGATTACCTTTAAAGGGCAATTGGTTGCGAAATGTTTCAAGCTAGTTCATGGTATTGACTATGATGAAACTTTCTCACCAGTCGCCATGGTTAAATCCATCCGGATTCTATTGGCTATAGCTGCATACCACGATTATATGAGATATGGCAAATGGATGTCAAAAACTGTTTTCCTTAAACGGAAATCTTTTAGAGGATGTGTATATGACACAGCCTGAAGGTTTTGTCGATCCAAAGAATGCCAATATGGTATGCAAGTTGCAAAGGAACATTTATGGACTTAAGCAAGCTTCAAGGAGTTGGAATCTTCGTTTTAATGAAGTAACCAAAGAGTTTGGTTTCATTAAAAGTGAAGATGACTCATGTGTTTACAAGAAGGTTAGTGGGAGCACTATTGTTTTCTTGTTACTTTATGTTGATGACATTCTACTCATTGGGAATGACATTCCGACACTACAGTCTGTAAAGACTTGGTTAGGAAGAATTTCTCAATGAAGGACTTAGAGGGAGCTGCCTAAGTGTTAGGTATAAAGATCTATAGAGATAGATCCAAAAGGCTTCGCAGGCTAAGTCAGAGTACATATGTTGACAAGGTGTAAAGAGGTTTAGCATGCAAGATTCCAAGAAGGGTTTCTTGCCCATGTCACATGGCATATCTCTCTCAAAGAATCAATGTCCTAGTACGACTAAGGAGAGAGAGCGGATGAGTAAGATCCCTTATGCTTCTGCAATAGGATTTGTCAGGTATGTCATGCTATGTACTAGACCGGTTGTCGCTTATGCTTTGAGTGTCACAAGCAGATGCCAATCTGATCCCAGTGAAAGTCACTGGACAGCAGTTAAAAATATCCTTAAGTACTTGAGAAGCACTAAGGATGCAGTCCCGGTTTACGGAAGCGTTGATGGGCTTGTTGTAAAGTGTTACAAGGATGCTAGCTTCCAAACTGACAGGGATGTTTTTAGATCGCAATCAGGTTATGTGTTTTTGTCTTGGAGGTGGCGCTGTTTGCTGGAAGAGTTCTAAGCAAGAAAAAGTTGCCGACCCTACGACTGAGGCTATACAAAGTTCCACTGAGAACTATGTATCACATCTTTTGACTGAGCCTCTCACACAGCGAAAGTATGATGGTGATGCTACATCCATTTGTATTAGATACATGGATGATTGGCTTTAGTGCAAGTGGGAGTTTGTTAGTAATATGTCCAAAAGCCAATCAATGGATGATCGTATATAGTCGTGTATATACATTAAGGTTATTCCAATAAATATGATTATGAGATAATCGTTTGCACATATTTATAACCCTAGAATATATATTTGATATATTCTTAAATGTCCCTAGTTGATTATTATTATGAATGGGTTATAATAATAAATTAAGACTAGCATATGTTGAGAATTTATATGTGATATGAATTCTACATACGGGTACAAGTTGGAGAACTTGTGGACTGGACCGACCCACATAAGAATGCTACATGGAGCGTTATATGTTTGTCGATAGCGATTATTATATGTATTGTCCTTAGACCTGAGATCGTCAAGGTTCCCAACATGTGAGTCATATACTTTGATATTATTCCTAGTTCCAGAGGGGATTCGTCCAATCCATATAACGGGTATATTATCGGATGGTTTCTTGATAGAGTTGAACTGTAAATGCACGGCCGTGCTCGGATTATGATATGGTGATATCATTGGTATCCGTTTTACACAGTTAACTCGAGGATCAAGAAACCGAGATTAAACATATACGAGATTGACATATTCCATGTCTCGGTTTAATCCTGATAATGGGACGAAGGGACGATGACATGTTTGCGAGGCATTTTGAATCAGTACTGATCTTGTCGTTCGGGTAGCAAGGATGTGTTGCTAGACGCCGCTCTTTGCTTATAATTGTAAAATGAGATTTTACAATTATTGTCGGACGTTACAAGTGCCTACAGGGTCACACACATAGAACCGTTGATTCGAGCAGGTGGTTGAACCGTGGTTGGACCATGGTTGGACCAGGGTCGTTTTGGGCTGGTTGGTTCACTAATTGTCAGCATTATTGAGCCACTTTAGGTGCTGTGTATGTTGATAAGGTTTAGTGGAGACATTATTATGTATAGACATAAATGTGGTGGGTAATGGGCCAATGTGTTGGCCATGACCTCCACTATCTCCATTAGCTTTTGATGTGTGGATTGGAGTGATCTGATTACTTTCTCTCCTTCATGCCATTCAATGAATTTTGTTGTTGAGAGTGTTCTTGAGAGCTTGAAAGAGCATACACACATCACCTTCTTTGAGAAAGAAGAGAAACACCACAAACTCATCCTCCCGGAAATCTGTTGCTAGCACACCAGTTCGGGAGAGCTCGAAGTTGGAGATCGTGTGACGATTCCGGCTTGATCACGGTTCGTGTGGATATCGTAGAGGGGCAGGATACCTTGTCTCGCTCTTGTTGATTCCGGCACTTCAGTTAGGTGGAAGATCCTAACCGTGTAAGGTACGGAAAATTGTTGTTCGGTTTATATGCTTCACATGTGTTCCTGTGTTGTTTCCGGAAATTCCGCTGCATGTTTTTCTTGTATATGAGTGTCATATAGCATACCGGAAACTTACATGTTGTTCTTGTTTGCATAGTTCGCTCCATTGGTTTTTTATTTTATATCATTTTAGTTAGTGCATTATGGATCTAGTCAAGGGACGCCAGCTGTCGCAGAACATACAAATAAGAGGTAAACGTTGCCATAAATAAGCGGAAATATAAATATTATTAACATTATCAGTATTATCATTACAAACAGAAATATTACATTGATATTTTATAAAAAGAAAAATACATTTATCTTCTCGGAACGATGTTGACCCTGAAGCTAGTGGGGTCATTGTTGATGTTGACTTGGATGTTGTCGCTCCACGAGAACCACATGCCGCCTGCGTTGTTCTGGCCGGGAAGCTCGAACCGCTTAGCTTGAGGGAACCAGAGTGGGATGAGACCGTGATCGTCTTGAGGTTGCCACTGGGTCTCCGTGAGAAAAACCATGTTTGGTTTGTATTGGTTCTTCAGGTCCCTCAGAGTACGCGAGAACTCCTGTGAACGCTTAGCGACTCCTCTGCAGTTCCACACCAGTAGTCGAGCCTTGGGCCAAGTTATGGGCAGACGAGTGACTCTGGGCATGCTCTAGGCCGTCATCGAGAGCTGGTAGTAGGTGCCTTGCTCCAGGAAGTGGCAAGTGGACTCCAGGTTGAACTCCTGAAGTCTTTCAGAGATGAAGAACATGATGGAGTTGGCCGATCTGTAGTAGGAGGTCCTCAGAGTGCCATGGTCCTCCAGGAAGAACGTCTCTTCCATGGGAGTGATGAAGAATCTGGACGAGTAGAGTTCGTCAACGAAGACCAGACGTGGCATTCTGCCGAGCTCGTTCGGTAGTTCTTCTGGATGCTCGTTGACCATGCTATAGGCCAGTCGGTTTCTTCTGCCTAGGTTGGCACCTTTGACGAAGAAGACGGATGAGGGAGCAGGCATGTTGTTTCGGACGCGTTGGTGTTTTGATTTTCTGAGTATGGTAGTTTCTTTTGCCTTAGCGTTTTGATGCTTTAAAATGCTTTTGATGATTTACACCTCACCGCTCCGTCTTTTATACTCTTATGGGGAGCGTGATTACTGTTTTTGATTTTCAAGATTTGCTTTTTGAAAATTTTGCCGTTGCTTCATTTATTGTTCGTTACTTTATACGTTTTTCGGGCTTTAAATGCCAGTGTTTTTCAGCCCTTTTCCATCTCGTGATTTTCTTTCGCCCTGGCTACTTTGTCCTTTCTTTTCATGGTTTTTCTATATTTTCTGCATCTTTTATCACATGCATCCGTGACCGTTGAGGCTGGACTGATGGGACCATACCTCGAGTAGAGCGCATGTGCGACAAGCTTACACCTGTTCGGACATCGTGGAGGGAAACAAGACTTGACAGACGTTTTTGGCTCATGCGGAAATTGTGAACAAGTGGATAATGTCTCTTTCGAGGGACACAGGACGCTCTCGTGATCACCGCCTTGCGAGTTAACGGACGTCTCTTTCACGAGGGAAACAGACGTCACCGTTAGCTGTGCGAGTTACGTTTCTTGGTTCGAGGGTGTTTACGTCCGATACGAGCACTGATCATGAAAACATTTTTGTTTTAATTTCTTTTTGTTTTGATTTTGTTAAACAAGTTTTATTTTTAATTTCTTTATGTTTGATTTTATATTCTTATTGTTGATTTTTGTTTTGCTTTGAGATGTTTTATTTTTCTGTTTAACATAAGACTTTGTAATATAAGAATTTTGATTTAAAAAGGAAACTTATTTTATTTATTTCATAATGGTTTTACAACAGGAGAAGAAGTACTCTATGGAGTTACTTGCTTCTCTAGATCTTTTACAAGCTTTTGGACATTTTTCACGTGGGGAAAGAGCTCCGCGCATGCCAGTTCTATTTGCATCACCGCCGAGCTGATCTTCTTCAGTGAGACGTTCAGCTGCGTCAGAGTCTGCTGCGGAGTGCTACTTTCAGCCGTTGCCTTGCCCTTTCGATCTTCAGCCTTCTTGATGGCACACTTTTTTCGCCGTCTGCTGGAGACGACCATGTGTTCCTTCAGGCCGATGATGTTCGTCTTGAACCGTTTCTTGGGAGGTTCTTCATCGGAGCTTGTCGGGAAAGCAGTGCCACCGATGTAGCTGTTGTTCTCGGAGTCAGAGGTAGTTCGAGATCGGATTGGAGAGTCCATGACTGTGTGTGAGTTTGCTAGTCATGAGGTTTGGTTCTTATAGAGGATGAGATGTCGCTTAAGGGTATAAGCAACATAACGCGTTGAGTTTGGACACCTGGCAGAGTGTGCCAGAAGCTTATCGTGGTAACACCCACAGATAAGACGACGGAATTTCGAGGACAAAATTCTTTTTAAGGTGGGTAGACTGTAACAGCCCGGGTAAAAATTTTGGATTTTTACCGGACTTTAAAAGTCTTTTTACCATGATTTACTGTTGAATTAATCTTGGGTAATTAATTTAAGGTAAATCGGGCGTCGTTTTTCGAAACCGAGGGTTTTCCCACGCTAGTGATTTTTCCTTGGATTTTTCGGACCTAAGTTGGTATTTTTCGGGTCCCAAAATTTTCGGTAAAATCGCACCGGAAAATAACTAAGGGGGTATCAGTTATTTTCTGGTCCGGACCGGACTCGCTCTGTAATGCAGACAAGCTGCATTATTAAGGATTCACATGTGCACAATATTATTACGCCTATAAAAAGAAGAAGGCAGGAGAGGGGAAGAGGAGAAGAGAAAAAAAAAGAGAAAAGGAGAGGAAAAAAAAGAGAAAAGGAGAGGAAAAAAAAAGAGAGAAAAAGAAAAGAAAAGAGAGAAAAAAAGAAAAGAAATAATAAAAAAAGAAAGAACAGAAAAAAAACATAGAAAAACAGAGAAAAAAAAAAGAAGAGGAAAAAAATAAATACAAGAAAAAGAAAAAGGAGAGAAAGAAAAAAAAAATACAAACAGAAAAAAAGAAGAAAATGGAAAAAAATGAAGAAAAAGAAAAAAAATGGAATGAAACTGTTCATCGTCACCCCCAGCGCCCTCGGTTACTGTTCACGCCGAACGCCTCCGCGCCGCCGTTCGCCGCACCGCCCACACCATGGCCTTCCCCGTGCCGTCGCGACCTCAACCCCGTCGCCCCTGTCGTCTTCCATCGCCGGAGCCGCCGTGAAGCGTCGTTGACCCGCGACAGACCTGGCGGATCTTGCTTCCTCCGCGGCTGCATCTACTCCAGCGCCGCCGCGCCCAGTTTTTCGGCCTCCTTCGCGTCGCCTGCAACCGCCGCACGCCCTGCCTCGTTCGCTTCCCTTCCTCGCGCTCTCGCCGTCGCCGCCGTTGCTGCAACCCGAGATGAGACCCGCGTTCGACCCGTTTCCTCTAACGGGTCGCGAATAGTTCTGGGTTGGTTAATTTTGGGCTTGGGCGTGGGCCGGCTGGGCTTGCACAGTGCAAGCCTGGGCTTGGTCCTGTTCAGCCCAGTTTGTTTAATTAAAAAAATAATATATATATATATATTTATTTATTCATAATCTGGTATATAATTTTTATATATTTACTTTGAGAAAATTATGATCAATTTAATTCTGGTATTTTGAGGATAATATAAATATACATACATGGATAAATAATTAAGTTATGTTTTGGAGAAAAACTAATATTATTTGGAAAAATATATAGATATCGTGAAAATAAATTCTGAAAATTTAATATATGTATTATTTTCTCTAGAAAATTATGGTTGTAGAATATATATATATATATGTACTTTGAAAAATTAAAGGTAAATATATTTTGTGTTGGAAAATATTATTATATATATTTAGAAAAAGATAAATACTATATATTTTCTGGAAATTATAAATAGGTTATTATTTTTCTGGAAAAAATATGGAGATTATAATTTTGGGAAATTATAATGTTTTTATGAAAATATTTTGAAAAGAGTTTTAATTAAAGTATGGTACCGAAATTATATTCGGATATACGTACGGTATTATATTTTCGGTAAAAGATGATAATAAAGAATATGAACCAGGATGGGATATTTCGCAGTATTGGCATCATAGTATACCGATTATGTGCATTTATGTGTATGTATTATTTTGCTGTATAGGTTTGGATATCAGACAATTTCCCGAGGAGCCGGCTTTGGACCGGTCATTGTCTCCGGAGTTGAGTAATCGGCCAAGGTGAGGATGGATTTCCTTCAATATGTGCCTGTATTACTCGGTTATTGTGTTTGTTGATTATTGCATTGTTGGTTGCTACATTTGCGTTATGTTTCGGGATGTTTATCCCATTGTCTCGATTGTGGTCGGGATGTTTATCCCATGTTGGTTTTGGATGTTTATCCTTGCGTCTTTTTTGTTTAAGTATAATGGAATTAATAATAAATTGTGATAAGGATGTTGATCCTTGATTTTTGGATAGGGATGTCTATCCCGGTATTTTGGTTAGGGATGTTGATCCCTGTGATTGGGTTTTGATGACGATAATATAATTGTCACGTGGTAAGTAGTGTTACGACTCGATGGTTTAAGACTGTTTCGTGGTGGCCGTGTGTGACACCCGGGGTCTATGAGGGCGGGAAGTGTACGCCGGTGCCGGGATGAGCATGGGCAAGGAGCGGCTTCTGGCAGGCTTCTAGATGGAGGGGCACAGGAATGAACCGAATCTACACCGGAATAGGAGAGATCCTGAGACTGTGTAGGGATGGGGCTACACAGTTGGGGCGATTTCATAATTATTCGGGTATGGGACTGTATAATTAAGAATAGCTCAAATGAAGTGATTTCAAGGTTGTACAGGTATGGGACTGCACAATCGAGAATAGCTTAAATGGTTTGATGGGTACTAACTATATCAAAAAGGTGCACCTACCTTTTCGGCGCTCATTCTAGAAGAACTCTAAAGTTAAACGTGCTTGACTTGGAGAAATTCTAGGATGGGTGACCTCCTGGGAAGTTTTTCCTGGAAACGTGGGAGTGAGGACAAAGCATGTTGGAAAGGTCCCGTGTTGGTCTGTAGTGACAGTCAACAAATCGGGACGTTACAGTTGGTAGCGGAGCTCCAGAACTCCCCTAGTACGGTGCAGGGTTCGGGGACGAACCTAGCGAAAGCTGGTGGGCCTGTGACACCCGGGGTCTATGAGGGCGGGAAGTGTACGCCGGTGCAGGAATGAGCATGGACAAGGAGTGGCTTCTGGCAGGCTTCTAGAAGGAGGGGCACAGGAATGAACCGAATCCACACCGAAATAGGAGAGATCCTGAGACTGTGTAGGGATGGGGCTGCACAGTTGGGGTGATTTCATAATTATACGGGTATGGGACTGTATAATTAAGAATAGCTCAAATGAAGTGATTTCGAGGTTGTACAGGTATGGGACTGCACAATCGAGAATAGCTTAAATGGTTTGATGGGTATTAACTATATCAACAAGGTGCACCTACCTTTTCGGCGCTCATTCTAGAAGAACTCTAAAGTTAAACGTGCTTGACTTGGAGAAATTCTAGGATGGGTGACCTCCTGGGAAGTTTTTCCCGGAAACGTGTGAGTGAGGACAAAGCATGTTGGAAAGGTCCCGTGTTGGTCTGTAGGGACAGTCGACAAACCGGGACGTTACACCGTGACCTGGGTTACTTATGATAAGCATGTCTATACTTGGGATGTCTATCCCTGGTTCGTATTTTTGGGATGTCGATCCCTGGGTTCTCTGGATTTGGTCTGGCACCCGGAATGTGTTGATAACCAGGTCTGACCTCTAGCTTATCCGTGACGGGGCCTGGGAAAGGTAAAATTGGAAATTAGTTTTATTTGAGTCTTTTTGGTCATGGACAGGTTTTGGGTCGAGTCTTTTGGTTTGGCTGTTGTGCCTGTTTTTGACTTGAGTAATTATAGTTGCATATTGATTGTCTATCCTTCGTCGGTGAGCACTTCGGACTCACCCTGTTAGAACTCATGCCTCCTTGTTTCATTTCAGAGTTTTGATAATGACAAACCTTGGCTCAATTGATGACAACCTTGAAGCAAAAAGAAATCAAGCAAACAAGTGCTCAACCAAAGTGATCAAGAATTCAAGAGAAGATATGATCAAGAGTTGAAGTACAAGAAGAGCAAGAGAAGTTAGGACCCATTTGTACAAGGTAAAACACTCAACTTCTCTTAGGCATTGGCTCAAAATAAAACAAGTTTTACTCATGCATTTCATAGCATCATTTCAATCACAAAGTTGTGTTTTTAGTCCAAAACATCGATGTTCTGAAACCAAACATCGATGTTCTGTTTTTCAAAGATTTCCAAAATTTGGCAGTAGGAAAATAACATCGATGTTGGCATCCTAAACATCGATGTTCTTGTGACCGTTGGTCAAAACATCGATGTTTACAATCCAACATCGATGTTCATGAAAACTGTCTTTGAAACATAATTTTGCCGAAGCCAAAAAACATCGATGTTGGACAATACAACATCGATGTTTCACAAAACATCGATGTTTCATTTTCCAACATCGATGTTCTGGCATAGACCCTTTTCCATCATATTTTTGCGAAGCCAAAAAACATCGATGTTGAATTGAAGAACATCGATGTTGAGTATGGAAACATCGATGTTCTAAAATGCAACATCGATGTTCTACTAGCCGTTGGAACAATTATTTAAAAATGTTGGCTAAAACATCGATGTTTAGATGCAAAACATCGATGTTCTGCCGTTGTAGCAGACAACTTTTCAGCACCCACTATGTTTTGTTTAAGGCTGTTTTTGGGTGGATTTCAAACGACTCTATAACTTTTCAAAGCTATAAATTGAGCATTTTTAGCTGTGTTTCAAAGCTAATCAACTCTCAACATTCAAGCATTCATTCCATACATTCATCAAAATCTTTATTGAGCCAATATCCTATTGAGGATTTGAGAGTTGCCTTTTAGAGCTTCATTTGTACACTCATACCTGCTCTTTGAGAGAGTCTTTTGTTCTGAGTGATTATTGTGTTGTTATACACACCTTGAGGGAGGTTAGTTCCCTTGGTTAGATTCACAAGAAGAGGGTATATCTTCTTGTGTGAGAAGTCTTGAAGTGAGGTATCTTCAAGCAAGAGAGCTGAAGTTCATGTGACTTGAACTTTCAGGGTTTAGGATTCTTGTGACTAGAATTCCTAGGTTGTAACGGTTTGTTAAGCACCCGTAAGCTTAACGTAGATAGTGAAATCTTCAAGTGAGACTTGAAGGGCTGGATTAGCCACACTAGTAGAGTGTGTGTGAACTAGGATAAATCGCTTGTGTCCTTCATTCTTTCAATTCCGCATTTAATTCCTGCTTATTTCATTTTTATTCGATTATCGCTATTCACCCCCCCTCTAGCGAAGGGTCATTGTTCCTAACACACCCCTCACCTGCGGGCTTTCATCCTGTAGGATGAGTTACTTTTGGTACAGGTTTGGTGCATTCCAGACAGGCTGCAGTGTTATCCCTTGGACAGGGCTCGGATCCATAGTTTGCATATATGTCGCATACGGTGTTTTGTGAGTTATTAAGTCTTCCGCTGTGCATTGTTTTTACTATTATTGGGCCATTAGGCCGGTTGAGTTATTATTGTTGTTTTTTCTTTGGGCTGTTGAGCCCGGATTTCTGTTGTACACACTGTATGCTGGGCTTGGTATGGTTGGGTCGTCATAGTTCCGGCACGTGTTTACTGTGTACGGTAAATACGGATCGGGGCGTTTCAAGCCCAACCTGGTCATGCCAAACAAGGTATCCATTAGCCAACTTCTAGTTAATCTTCAGCTTTGGGCTGTGCAAACTGTGTATTTAATAATTTAGGGAGAATTATTTGCTAGCTTCAGGCTAGTGTCAGCTTTGGGCTATTGTGTACCAACTTCAGGCTGTTGTGTGCAAGCTTCATGCTGCTATGTGCCAGCTTCAAGCTGGATAGGATAACATTCATTGACTCTAATATTTATATAGTACAATCTAAATGATAATGAAGGCAATATTTCCACAATTTGTTTATTATCTGTTGTAGTAGCCTTTATAATATATAGATATTCAGCATCTCTTTCACTTATCATCTCAACATAATTTTTGCTTTTTATTCCTTTGAGACTTGAATAAAATATTCATTTATTATTGTAAGTATGAAAGTTTGTACTCTTTAAGAGTATAATGAAATTTATGCTCCTTTGGAGTATAATAAAATTCAAGCTCTTCCAGAGCATAAACATTATACTCTTCCGGAGCATATTAAAACTCATGCTCTTCTGGAGCATAAATATGTGCTATTGTAGAGCATAATATAACTTGTGCTCTTTCGGAGCTTAAATATATACTTTTCTAGAGCATAGTAAACTTGTGCTCTTCTAGAGCATATTAATTTTCTTGAGATTGTACTATCATATGTTACTTATGAATAATTTTCGTTTATTAAATACGAAATATGTCATTGCATTGTCTCCAGGACAAATACCCGAGTCATTATTCTAGAAACGACAGTTTTATGTTCACATTAAAAAATTTAGCAATTATAACATGCTGTAAAATATACATAATGTAATAAAATATAGCACATAATAATAAAGCTGAACATAAAAATAAAATCATTCAATATAAATTGGCTTGCACCTTCAGGGTAAGCAAGATAATAATAATATCCAAATATCATGGTCATCTTCTTGAATAAATATGGTTTCATCAATATTAGAATTGCCCTTTAGGGACACTTGATGACCATTTACTAAATGCCTTGTTATACAGCCTGTTTATGACTAATTGAATGTTCATAACCATGACCAAAATTATCACATACAGTCACATTCACTTCAGGGAATGGAGCTATGAGGCATGGGATTAAATCAAATATTTCGTGAATTCTTTTTCACCATATTGCTATTGCAAGAGCATATATGATAGTTAAATCGTTTACTTTTCGTATCAACATCAATAATATATTCTCCACATAATATAATCTAAGAATTCATTCGAAATATAACTACATTATATAGATTTAAAGTCTTGCAACCTCAGGTGCATACACTTGTAATAAAATTTTGGGAGAATATCCATCTTCTGGTGGTCATATAATATCCAACTTCTGGTAGTCATATTTTTTCTTCAATTTTTTTTTAAAGATCTGCAGGATCTTTTAGCAGTAAGACATCCAGTCTTTGCTTTATTTTCTCTTTTATTGCATCTTCCAGACTATTAGCATTTAAATACATTCAGTGCCCATGACAAATTTCTTCTGAAAATTTCTTGGGCCTCGAATTCAAAATTCATAATAACAGTAATAATAAAAGATATAAAATGAATATAAAACATTATAACATAAAATATATATGCTTATTCGATAAATCTTTCAGCAGTAATAATGGCATAATAATATTATTCTCTCATAAAATGCACATAAATAGATATGCAAATGATATGCAGAACCGTAAATTAAAATACTAACCCGACTCGGTAATGTCTCGGGTTAATTTACCATTATCATCATCATTCACCATTTATTTCATGTGTCAAAATTGTAGGTATCCAATTCATGCAATTGACAATCAAAAGCACAAAATACAATATGTATAAGCAGCGGAAATGCCGGATACACATGGAGGATCCATGTGAAGGGAGCTAAACCGAATAACAATTTTTCATACCTGTAACGGTTGAGGTCTTTCACCCAACTGTAGAACCGAATCAGCTAGAGCCAGACAAAAGCCTCGCCCCTCTACGGTATCCACACGAACTGCTGTAACCGGTAGAAGAACGTCTCACGGTCTTCAACCCGAGCTCTCCCGAACTGGTGTGCTAGCAACAGAAAACGGGAGTTGTGTGGTGTTTAGTTTCTTCTTTCTTTCTCAAAGAATGAAGTGGATGGTATGTGTTTTTCCTCTCAATTTTCAGACCACTCAAGAACTCTTCTCAAGCTCTGAAAATTCTCTCAAGAACAAGTGAGGAAGAGGCTCAAGAGTAATCAGATTACCCTCCACACAAATGCATAATGGAGGGGAGCTAATGGCAAACAAGGTGGACCATTAAACAATATGAATGTGTCTCCACACAAAACATATCTCCACTAATCCATTATCACACAACTCATCACAGCACTAGTTTGGTTAAATTATTTTGACAATAATTAAACCAAACCAGCCCAAAACGACCCTGGTCCAACCACGGTCCAGCCGCGGTCCAACCACACCTTGGTTCAACCATGGTCCAACCACGGTTCAACCACCTGCTCGAATCAACGGCTGTATGTGTGTGACCCTGTAGGCACTTGTACATTCGGCAATAATTGTAAAATCTCATTTTACAATTATAAGCAAAGAGCGGCGTCTAACAACACATCATTGCCACCCGAACGACAAGATCAATGCTGATTCCACGTGCCTCGGAACATGTCATTGTCCCTTCGTCCCATTATCAAGATTAAACACGAGACATGGAATATGTCAATCTCACATATGTTTAATCTTGGTTTCTTGATCCTCGAGTTAACCGGTAAAACGGATACCAATGATATCATATATCATTATCCGAGCATGGCCATGCATTTACGGTTCAACTCTATCAAGAAACACTCGGATAATATACCCATTATATGGGTTGGATGAATCCCCTCTGGATCATACAAAACCCACTACACACTCATCATACACCCAATGATTACCCTTACGTCTATCCAGTTACGGATGACCAGGAATAATATCAAAGCATATGATTCACATGTTGGGAACCTTGATGATCACAGATCTAAGGACAATACATTATAAGAACCGCTATCGACAAAACATATAACGTTCCATGTAGGGTTCTTATGTGGGTCGGTCCAGTCCACAAGTTCTCTAACTTGTACCCGTATGTAGAATTCATATCACATATGCAATTCTCAACATACGCTAGTCTTAATTTATTATTACAACCCATCCATAATAATAATCGACTAGGGACAATTTAAGAATATGAAATATTCTAGGGTTATAAGTATGTGCAAGCGTTTATCTCATAAACGATACTTATTGGAATAACCTTAATGCGTATACATGACTACAAATAATCATCCATGATTGGCTTTTGGGCATATTACACTAACAATCTCCCACTTGCACTAAGGCCAATCATCCATATATCTCATATATGTGGATCTAGCATGACCATCATGCTTCCGCTGCGTGAGAAGATTAGACAATAGATCTCCTACTTTGTTCCCAAAAGGAACTATACACAGCCTCAGTTGTAGAGTCGGCTACTGTCTCTTGCTTGGAACTCTTCCAGCATACAGTACCTTGCTTGGAACTCTTCCAGCACACATTACCAACTCCAAGACAAAACACCTAACCTAACTGCGATCTTAAAATCACCCCTATCGGTTTGGAAGCTAGCATCTGTGTAACCCTTTACACAAGCTCATCAATGCTTCCGTAAACCAGGAATGCATCCTTAGTGCTTCTCAAGTACTTGATGTCCAGTGACTCTCACCGGGATCAGACTGGTATCTGCTTGTGACACTCAAAGCATAAGCGACATCCGGCCGAGTACATAACATGGCATACATGATAGATCCTATTGCCGAAGCAAAAGAAATCTTACTCATCCGCTCTCTCTCCTTAAATGTACTAGGACATTGATACTTTGAGAGAGATATGCTATGTGACAAGGACAAGAATCCTTTCTTGGAATCTTGCATGTTAAACCTCTTTAGCACCTTGTCAATATACGTACTCTGACATAGCCCGAGAAGCCTTTTCGATCTTTCTCTATAGATCTTTATACCTAACACATAGGCAGCTTCTCCTAAGTCCTTCATCGAGAAATTCTTTCCCAACTAAGTCTTTACAGACTGTAGTGTCGGAATATTATTCCCAATGAATAGGATGTCGTCAACATACAGCAACAAGAAAACAATAGTGCTCCCACTAACCTTCTTGTAAACATATGGTTCTTCTTCGTTCTTAATGAAACCAAACTCTTTGATCACATCATTAAAACGAAGATTGCAACTCCTAGAAGCTTGCTTCAATCCATAAATGGATCTCTGCAACTTGCATACCATATTGGCATCCTCTGGATTGACAAAACCTTCAGGCTGTGTCATGTACACATCCTCTAAATGATTCCCGTTAAGGAAGGCGATTTTGACATCCATTTGCCATATCTCATAATCATAGTATGCCGCTATAGCCAATAGAATCCGGATGGATTTAACCATGGCAACTATTGAGAAAGTTTCATCATAGTCAATACCATGAACTTGCTGGTAACCTTTCGCAACCAATCGCCCTCTATAGGTAATCACATTACCATCCATTTCGGTCTTTCTCTTAAAGACCCATTTGCACCCAATGGGTTTTACCCCTTCAGGTGGATCAACCAAGGTTCATACCTTGTTTTCGTACATGGATTCCATTTCTGAATTCATGGCCTCTAGCCACTTCTCAGAGTCCGGACCCGTAATGGCCTGCTGATAGGAAGTGGGCTCATCCTCATCTATGAGCATCACGTCTCCAGCATGAGCCATGAGAAATCCATATCTCTCAGGCTCATACCGAGTCCTATCCGACCTACGCGGTCCATGTGTTACAGGCACAGGAATCTTATCCACAACTTCTTGTGGTTCTTGCCCTTGTTCCATCTCAGCCTCTATCTCTCGAACTTCTTCGAGTTCTACTTTCCTCCCACTGATTCTTCTAGAAATAAATTTCCTTTCTAGAAAAATTGCAGTCCGAGCCACAAACACTTTGTGCTCTAAAGGATTATAGAAATAATACCCTTTCGTTTCCTTAGGGTATCCTACAAAGAGGCACTTGTCGGATTTAGGGCCGAGTTCATCCGAAGCTTCACGTCTTACGTAAGCCTCACAACCCCAAATTCTCAAAAAAGACAAATTGGGACGCTTCCCAGTCCATATCTCATATGGTGTCTTTTCAACGGATTTAGATGGAACACGGTTTAGTGTAAAAGCTGCACCCAATAATGCATGTCCCCAAAACGAAGGAGGAAGGTCAGCTTGACTCATCATCGAACGAACCTTGTCCAACAAGGTTCTATTCCTCCTTTCGGATACACCATTCCATTGAGGCGTACCTGGCGGAGTGAGCTGTGATACTATACCACACTCCTTTAGATGATCAAGGAATTCTCGGTCTAAGTATTCACCTCCTCGAACTGATCGAAGCATCTTAATACTTTTACCGAGTTGATTCTGTACTTCATTCTTGAATTCTTTGAACTTTTCAAAGGATTCTGACTTGTGTCTCATTAGATACACATAGCCATATGTACTGAAAACGTCAGTAAATGTAATGAAGTATGAAAAACCACCTCTAGCCTGTGTGGACATAGGTCCGCATACATCACTATGTATAAGACCTAATAAGTCCGATGCTCTCTCACCCTTACCGGTAAAAGGAGCCTTCGTCATTTTGCCTAACAAACACGACTCACATGTCTCAAATGATTCATAATCAAATGAGTCTAAAAGTCCATCTTTATGGAGTTTAGAAATACGAGTCTCGTTTATATGGCCTAAACGACAATGCCAAAGGTACGTTTCATTGGAATCATTCGTTCTAACCTTCTT
>JAKUCV010000879.1:3964-41882 GCA_028386065.3 Turnera subulata | reverse complement strand
ATCTGCCAGAGGCGAACGGCCGCCGGCGACATTGGAGGTGCTCATCCTGTGAAGGAGAAGAAAGAGCAAATCAAAAACACAAAACTAATCAAAAGAGCAGAAACCCAGATTCATATGGACACCCACGAAGCAGACAACCCAGATTCAAAAACAGATTCGACAGAAATCAACAACAAATCCAAAATTTTAAAAGTGTAATTAAAAAAAAAAAAAAGAGAAGAAGAAGGAGAACAAGGAGAAGAAGGAGCAGCTTTACTTGGAAGTTGGAAGACAACAAAACGAAATAGAGCCGCAAGCAACGTTCTATAACTTCCGTGCCGCGGTTGTAGCTTATAAAACCCTTTTTTTTTAACCCCCGTCGAGAGACCCTAAGAACGTTTTATAACTTCTGAGCCTTTTTTTTTATAAAACCCTTTTTTTTTTAACCCCTGTCGAGTAACTTACAAAACCTTTTTAGAAGCACAGCTTAAATAATTCACATGTCCCAATCCTCATTAATTTAATTCTTGGATTGGGGGTTACTTTTCAACTTTAAACTCAACGAAACTTTTGATAATTGTTTACCAAAGGAATTCCTTACACGAGAGGAACAGGCAACCTACGGAAGAAAAATTTTGTAAAAATTCCAATACAAGCTTTGATATGCGAATCTTAATAGAATTTTTTTTAAAAAAAAAGTTTAATTAGAATTTTTTGACTTAATGGGATTTTCAGGAAGTGGACACAAATTCACACGCATGCCTAGACCCTCACCCCTAGTTGATGGGGGGTGATAATCTATGAATCTTTTTTTTTTTTCAATTTCATTAAAACAGAGCTTACAAAGTCATTAAACCAAAAGAACCAAGTCTTGACATATTACAGATATAGAAGATACTGGGGTTATAATAACCAAGAGTAGCAGCATTCTATTTTGCCCAGAAACCGAGCAAACAGAACTCAGCTACCCTTCAACCCCTACAGACGATAAGATGAGTACATAAACAACATAAAAGAACAGTTTTACAGAAGCTGAGATACACTGGTGTTGATGGTAAGATGGGGTGTACAACAACATCACACCCTCCTTAGCCAATACTCACACAGCACGAGTAGACAAGAAACCAATAATATATCAGCAGTAACGCATATGCCCGGACAGATAGTAACATGAAGACCCTGACCACACACATTAGAAAGCCATAAACGAATCACGACCATAAAACGAACCAAAACAAACCAAATTGGGAGCATGCATGCTGTGAATGGGGGGACATCTATCAAATAGATTGACCATTCTAGTGCAATGCACTTTGATTATCTCTACCGAGAACATAGTTTGCCAAACATCATGATCCTCTTACAGCCCTCGTCCGCATGTGTTCAGTGTCCACACCGAAACTTCCAAAAACGAATCACTAGAGATCGTTGATCAGGACCCACCCAAATATGTGAGTCGGGCACATATGGCATTGGACAAAAGGTTTTCGAAGCAACTCACTTGCACCGCAAGCTGAGGCATTGCTTCACGCCCACAGGCGACAAAAAAGTCACAATATCCCACCTGCCTCAAGGGGTGATATCAGACTCGAGTCATACGTTACTACTCTTTAGAATGGGGAACATCAGTTACCCCATTATCAATATCATGATGTGGCCTATCCTCTTTCCCACTTACCCGCCCCTCCGTCTCCATGTCGAAGGCTTGAATCAAATCAAGGGTTGAGGGTTGGTACTTGACCTTGGTGGTTCTAGCCATCCTCTTCCAGCTGGGTTTGGAGGCCGAGGAATGTATAGGGGAAGCATCATGAAGGTTAGTCACCAGTTCAGCGATAGTGTTCATCATGCCGGTATGCGCACGTCGAGCATTCTCATTTATTGGAGACATAAGGACCTCCTCTACTGCCTTGCGCTTCTTGCTCACAGATCTTATGATAATATTATTGCTACGGGGCGACACAGCATTGATGTTGGGATCACCTCCCGTAGCCTGAGCTTCGTCCGATTCAGTCGGCACGTCCGGTGTGTCCATGGATACCTGTTTTTTGGCAGGGTAGTGTTTGCCAAAAACCTCTTTTGCCCTCATCCCGGGGCCAAAGTTCTCCTCTGCCGGCCGGTCTCCTTCCTCCCCCTGTCTATGTGGCTTAGTGCATCGAATCGTCGGATGTGTAATCCTACCGCATCGGTAGCATAATTCACCAAGACGTTCATACAGAAACCTAATCCAAATTTCTTTCCCAGATTGATCCAAACACGCCACCCCAGGTAACAAAGGCATATCTGGAACAATCTCCACACGAGCTCGAACAAAACCTTGCCAGCCCAACATAGCCTCCAGAGATGGTTCATAATGGTGAAAAACCGGGAAAACAGACCCAATCTTTGCAATTTTTTCATGTGATAATAAAGCAGTGGGAATATCATAAATCTGGACCCAAAAAAGTACTTGTCGGAAACTGACCTGACTTAGGATTAGATCGGGGTACCAGCCCTTCAAACAGAAGTGCATGTTAGACACCAGCCATGGCGTACCCTTGAGCACCTTCTTCTTGTCTTCCTCCAACTCAAATCTGATCAGAAAAACGTTGTTCGGCTTTGGGATGATCCGAAAATCACCCTTGATGTACCAGCCGCTGGACATTTGGCTACGGATCTGGCTGATGTGAGGTCGCCGATCCCCAAGGATCTTCCCCACAACATAGGTTCTGGCCACCACAGCTCCAAGACTCTCCTCCGGAGTGATTTCATTCGATTCGGTATTGTCACCGCCTAAATCAATCACCCATCTAGAAGATGATGCAGCCATGAGGGAAAACAATCGAACACTCAAAAAAAATGACCAGATGATCTGGTGCTGAAACTTTACTCAACAAACTCGTTTTGCAAGTGATTTGAAACACATACACTAAATCGATTGGGACTAAGATACAGATGGTTGAAGGAGTGAGTGAAGGGATGTGAAAGTTACTGTGCTGAGCTGCCGAAACACTAAGCAATGGAAACCTAATTTCATTTGAGAGAATATCACGCGCTCACGCGCTCCTGCTAGGTATGTTATTATTATCTCAAGTGGTTATAATCTATGAATCTTAGTACTTCAACACTTTCCTTTCATTAATGAAATTTTGGGTGTTTTGTTTTGGTAAAGAGTAGGGATGTGAAAAAGAACATCACCGAAACACCATATCGTATAATAATGAATGGAAATATTAATAAAATGTTATAAATAAATTATGGTGAATGTCATTGTTACTATCCAATAAAATTCATTTTTACCATACCCGAATTTACCCCCCGGTAAATACTTTACCCATACACCAAACTTCTACTTGGAATTATCTCTTTCGCTAATTACCCTCCATAATTCCATTTGTCCTAATCCTAATATTATCTTCCTTCACCTAACATCCCTTTGATTTTATCCTTTTAAATTAATCATACTTATTTGTTTTTATCTTCCAATTTCTAACTATAAATACTCCTTCATTCCTTCACTTTCATACACTTACAACCCACCATAAACTTCACTCTCTTCTCATTCCATACACTTCTCTTCCAATCTCCCTCCATCTAAATTTAATATTCTCTTCTACATATTATTATCAAAAGTGTATTATTATTACCAAAGTTGTATTATTACCTTGATCAAGTTTGATCAAGTTTGTATTATTCCATCAAATAGTGAAAATCTTCCCCAATTTTATAACACGTTATCAGCACGAGTCTCTACTCTATTAAGGTATTTATTTCTAAAACTTTTCTTATTACTACTTTCATCCTTTTTATATATGTTATATATTCTTTATTATTATGCTATTATTATTGCTGAAAGATTTATCGAGTAAGCATATATATATATATATATATATATTATATTCTTTATTATTATGCCATTATTATTGCCGAAAGATTTATCGAGTAGGTGTATATTATATTTGTTATTATGCTTGTATTTAAGTTATGTTTATGTTTTTATTTAAATTACAAATGGGCTCATAAAAGGCCCATTACCTTTAATTTTCGGTTATTTATTAGGCTACGAAAAGGCCAATTATATTTAATTTCTCGTTTTCATTTACGTTTTGATTGGGCTTGTACAAGGCCCATTGCATTTAATTTTCGCTTTAATTTCATTTACGTTATTCTTGGGCTCATATAAGGCCCATCGTATTTAATTTTTGGTTATTTATTTTTGACTGGGCTAATATATAAAAGGCCCATGTTTATTTATTTTTAATTAAGTCTTTTATTTATTTAAATTTTGGAATTATGTTAATTGAAGGCCCTTAAAATTTCCGGAAGAAATTTGTTATGGGCATTGGATGCATTTTAAATGCAAATTGTCTGGCAAACGCAATAAAAAGCGAATATATAGCAAATACTGGATGTCTTACTGCCAAAAGATCCCGCAGATCTTTGAGGAAAATTGAAGAAAGATGTTGTATGACCACCAGAAGGTGGATATTGTATGACTATCCGATGATAGATACTGTTATTATCTTGCTTACCCTGAAGGTGCAAGCCAGTATATATTGAATAATTTTAATTTATGTTTCAGTTTTATTATTATGTGCTATTTTATTTATTTTATTTACTTTACAGCATTTTATCATCGTTTCTAGAATAATGGCTCAGGCATTTGTCCTGAAAACAATGCAAGTTGACATCTAAGGGGGAGAATTATATGTGTGGATGTCAACTATTTAACATAACATGTGATAGTATAATCTCGAAATAAAAAAAAAAATTAATACGCTTCAGAAGAGCATAAGTTTGAATATGTTCCTGAAGAACGCATGCTTTACTATGATCTAGAAGATCATATATTTACGCTCTGGAAGAGCTAATACTCTTGAAGAGTACAGAAATCCCCATTTACAGTAGTAAAGGAGATTATTATGGATCCCGTTGAATTGACTCTACTCTATTCCCTGAAGCGAATAAGACAGTATAATTAATTATGCTTATGGCCCTGAATGAGGTTTTAATGGCAAAGAGAAAATATGCATATTATTATTGCATAATGGATCCATAACTGGAGAACATTCAAAAAGGAATTGTCCTCATACATAAGTTTATATAGATATTTATCTGTTGTATACAACATTGACTCTAAAACTCTGAGCCTCGTTGTTGATGTTGACCCTAACACTGTTGTTCCAGGAGAACCACATACCACCCATGTTGTTTTCTCCAGGTATCTCAAACCGATTCGTTGTAGGAAAACGGAGTGGGATTACACCATGATTTTCTCCTGCTTGCCACAAAGTCTCAGTAATCAGTACCATGTTGGGCTTGTAATAATTCTTCAAATCCCTTAAGGTACGCACAAAATCTTCGGACCTTCTTGCTACACCCCTGCAATTCCATAGTAGAAGTCGTACCTTAGGCCATGTAGGTGGTAACCTAGTCACCCATGGGACGCTCCGAGCCATCATGGAAACCTGATAATAACTGCTTTGATTTAAAATTTGACATGAAGGCTCTAGCTGAAAATCCTGTAGTCTATTAGATATGAAAAACATAATAGAGTTAGTCGAGCCATAAAAGGAAGCCCTTAGATTACTTTGGTCCTCTAGGAAGAATGTTTCTTCCATAGGAGTTACAAAGAACGTAGATGAATAAAGTTCATCAACAAACACTAAACAAGGAATTCTCGCCAGATCATTCGGTAATTCCTCTTGCTCCTCATTCACCATGCTATAAGATAACCTATTCCTTCTTCCTAGAGAGGCACCCTCAACAAAGAAAACAGTAGCTGGGGAAGGCATTTTTCTTGTCTTGTTGAGTTTTCTGAGTTTTCTGCATCTTCCTATCTCAACTGCCTCCCCTTCTTATAGTCTGAGATTAGACAGCTAGGTGTCAGTTTTTCAAATGTGGACTCTTTTTCTGTCTCCGAAAAGATCTAGAAGATTTTTCGGTAATTAAAAACTTTGCATTATTTGTCAGTAAGCTCCAAAGTTGTTTTTTTTAAAAAAAATTTGCTCAATAATTCTGATGTTTTCCGACATGAGTGGCAGATATAAGCCTAAAATTGGCACATGTATTGCAGCCTGAAGCTAGCAATCTAAGTTATTAAACTTACCATATCCAGCCAAAAGCTGGAATGCACTAGCCTAAAGCTAGCAATTTTTAAGTGTTTAAATACACAGTTTGCACAGCCCGAAGCTGAGACCAACTAGAAATTGGCTGATAAATATGTAATTTATAGCTAGTATGCCCCAGCCAGAAACTGGTAAATAATCTTCCTAAGTCATCATATCCAGCCTGAAGTTGGCATATATATATAGCAGCCTGAAGCTGGCACCAACTTGAAGTTGGTACATGGATATATTGTTTGGTTTGACCGGTTGGGCCATCCCGGGTCAATAATGATGCACAAAATTTATTTGGTCATTCATTGAAAAACCAGAAGTTTTTACAATCAATGAATTTCCATGTATTTTTTTTGCTGCGAAATTAATAATACGGCCTTCCTAAGATGAGATTGGCCTAGACCAGCAAGTTTGGGATTAATTCTGGGGTATGAACCGCGGACTGATAAATCCGTTGTGTTGACCATCTAGGTAATTTTTACGATGCATCGACTAGATGGTCCATTGTGTGACGCAAGTTGGCATTGTGCGCACTTGTTTTAATGATTAAGCCACTTGCGGGTACATATCCCTAATTATGTTATTAGACTATATGTCTAAATAATGCTGGTATATTTCTTCAATGGATAATGTATATCATTGGAAATAAACCCAAACAGATCTGGGGGAACATTGACAATTGATTGCAGGACCATTGATGAAATATGACTATTTGAGAAAATGGTATTTTACATGCAGCAACACTTATGTGCATCAAGCCAAACAAAAGGTCTCCCCATTTAATTGGTTCATGGTCACTAGTAACACCCATCTTCGGACCATTGGTTATACAGTATATAATGCTCCACCACAGCATAGTAAAATTGGTCCTTAAAGAAGGTTGGGAATAGATGTTGGGTATAAAAATCTCCATCAATTACAAAGTAATTGAAACCATTGATTAATGATTGGAGATTTGTTTATTGTTAATTTGGTGAAAGAGTTTACCCAACATCAGGGGGAGAAAATAAGCAGCTGGATCAAGATATTATTGAAATACATTATCAATATATAGTTGTTGATCCTCAAACGAATTTGTGTGAACATGAAGTTCAGAAGATGATTCATTTGCAACATATTAGTAAGTCAATTGCCAGACATATTTATTGATTTGAAAAGTGTGACCATACCAGCTGCATATGCTCCTGTTCAAATTAATGTTCCAGAAGAACAAGTATAGTATGCAAATGAATCTAAAGTACGCATAAAGCGTAGAATATACTCGGTTCTAAAAGAAAAGAAATTCTCGATAGAGAAAAAGGAGCAAAGAGATAAGATGGCCCCAGTAAGAAAATAAGGCCTCCAGTAGAGGTTTGTATTAAAATTCCTCAAGAAGAGGAAAATCCTCCAAAAGAGGTTTTCTGACACAGATTGATAAAGTTCCAGAAGTAACACAGGTATCTGAAATAAATGAAAATGATGAGATCTCAATTACAGTGTCAGGAATGTGATGGAACCGACGTGAAATAACCGTCGATGGAATATTTTTTGTATTTATAATATAGCGCTAAATAAAAATGAGGATCATGAACCTACATTGATAAATGTAGGCACAAAAACGATTGGCCAAAAAAAATAAGAGAAATGTAATTAAGGCTGTGTTGGACTTGCTTGTGAAGCGAGAAATTTTCGGACCTGTAGTCCATACACCAGATGGTGTAAAATTGATCAGTCGTAAAAAGGGTATTTGTGCGAAAAGATAATGAGATATAAAAGCACGGTTTTTATAGCACAAGGTTTTATCCAAATGACCTGATATTAATTATGAGGAGATACACTGTGAAGGCCCTCTCCCCGAGGGACCCACCATATTCAGGTATTGTTACATCACATCTCTCAGCCCACACCTTTTCAAGGTTTAATCCTTTACCATGCTGCAGCACTAGGGATTCGAACTCGAGACGTGATGCTTTTTATCCCCCTCAAGGAGAACACCTTCACCAATTCAGCTGGTGAAGGTGCTCTCCTTGAGGTGCTGAATTGGTGAAGGTGCTCTCCTTGAGGGGGATAAAAAGCATCTTCGAATCCCTAGTGCTGCAGCATGGTAAAGAATTAAACCTTGAAAAGGTGTGGGCTGAGGGATGTGATGTAACAATACCTGAATATGGTGGGTCCCTCGGGGAGAGGGCCTTCACATACACTCCCCTGTGGTAGATGCAATTATTTTTATAAGTCTGGCATTATATGAAAAGAATTAGAAATGCATCAAATGAATGCTTTTACAGCCTACTATGGATCCATAAGTCGTGAAATATACATGAAGATCCCTGAAGGATCCAAGTTGTCTGAAGCAACTAATTCCCGGGAAATTACAAAATTTGGAGTTAATCTTTACATGATCATTATGAGTATGGATAAATTTATGTTGATATGTTTAGTGATTGGAACTCCAGAAGAAGCTTCCAAATACCGTGCTATTAGACAGGTCCTGGAGTACCCTGTCTAAGTACAATATGTGTTGCTAGTAACATAAAGCCTGAAGCTTTTGCTATAAATACATATTCTATTATCTTGGTATATGGAATTATTTTAACCTTGTGAGGCCAAGGTGCATCTAGTTGGTTTTGCAGATATAGGTCTTTTATTTGATCCACATAAAGCACAGGCAGATACATCAAGTATCATTGTGACAAAAAAAAAGTATCGTTGTTGCCTCTTCAAATAATGGAGAAATTGTGTTCATACATGAAGTTAGCCGAGAATGTGCTTGGCTAAGATCGATGATGCAACATAGTCAAGATTCATATGGATTAGTTAGCAAGGAAGATGTTCCAACGACGATTTATGAAGATAATGCTAGCTGTATTGCCCAATTGAAGGGAGGATACATCAAGAATCATTCAAGTGACATCTGACAGATTTATTTACAAAATCAGTTCCTACTACAACTTTTGAAGAATTGATGAAGATGATTGGTTTATGGAGGATTCGAGATATCAATGGATGCCAAAATCAGGGGGAGTAGAATACGCACTGCACTCTTTTTTCCTTCACCAAATTTTTGTCCCACTAGGTTTTTCTTGGTAAGGTTTTTAACGAGGCAGTACTTCCTAAGCGTATTCTATCAAAGGTGCAATGACATTCAAGGGGAAGTTATAGATAAATTATGGTGAATGTCATTGTTACTATCCAGTAAAACTCATTTTTACCACACCCGAATTTACCCCCGGTAAATACTTTACCCATACACCAAACTTCTACTTGGAATTATCTCTTTGGCTAATTACCCTCCATAATTCCATTTGTCCTAATCCTAATATTATCTTTCTTTACCTAACATCCCTTTGATTTTATCCTTTTAAATTAATCATACTTATTTGTTTTTATCCTCCAATTTCCAACTATAAATACCCCTTCATTCCTTCACTTTCATACACTTACAACCCACCATAAACTTCACTCTCTTCTCATTCCATACACTTCTCTTCCAATCTCCCTCCATCTAAATTTAATATTCTCTTCTACATATTATTATCAAAATTGTATTATTATTACCAAAGTTGTATTATTATCTTGATTAAGTTTGATCAAGTTTGTATTATTCCATCAAATAGTGAAAATCTCCCCCAATTTTATAACATAAAAAATATTTATAAAACCAAATTTTATGATAATAAAGGCTCAATATCGCATGGTCCTCTTATCATGCAGACCGGTGGTGTAACACGAATAGGCAACTAGTTCATAATTAGTTATTTAGAATCTTAGAGTTGAAAAAAAAATTAGGAATGGCATATGACTCCTTCGAATTTTAGCATTCAAGTGAAGGATTATCTATATATAGATATATAAAAAAAGAAGACTTACTTGTAAGTCTAAAGGAACAAGTGGAAGCAGGATCTTGGAGCTCTACTTGAATTACTGATCGGTGGAGGCCGTCACGGTGTAGTTGGATCGGTCTCCTAGTTCTCACAGTCTAAATCCCTAATCTCACTGTTTTCTCTATATGGTGTGTGTCTGACGACTTACCAATAATACCACATAATGGTATTATTTATAGAGCTCAACTAGGGTTAGATTAGGGTTACGTGGTGAGCACCCCATATGGGTGGACCCCATGCCCCTTTTTCTAACATCTCTCACTCACACATAATGGGAGTGCTCATATACACCAACAATGAGAAATATATTCTCATCAAAACAGTAAACATTCATACAGGGAAGTAGACCGTGCGACCAACATACTAGAGAGCCATATGCTATACATCTGTTAGGAATATATAGCCTCTCATCAAAAGCCAAAAGCTCTAAGTAGATCAAAAAAAAGTATGCAGGTACCCTAGATCATATCTCACTAGACATCTTCCGAACATCTCCTTTACATAGATATATTGTATTCACAACCATAACCGTATGTTATAATTGGTGCACCAGTGAATACAAACTAATGAGATTACGGTAATGATCTTCCTCTTCTCACGATCACCTTTAACTTAACTTAACTTGCTTTTCTAGACATGTCCCGCCAGACCGAATCAGTGTCCATGGTCCTTTGGCAACACACTAAGATAGCAAACATCAAGCTGAGTCTCAGGTACCTGATCGGAGTCCTGAGGGTACACAATAGAGATACCACAGAAGCTCAGGGTCTCACACAACAATAAGCGGAGATTGCACTTATGTTAACCCGTATGGTCGACAAAATGCACACATGGTATGAAAACATGTGCTACAACATTTTCTCCTTTCCCATGGAGTGTATGTCTTTTTCCATAAGGAATGCTGTACAGATGACATTCAGACACCGTATGTATCCAAACTTGAGTTCCATGATCTACCCGTTAACTTGAACTCACATCTGGCCCATAAAGTAGACTAGATGAATATACTTCATCTATTGAATGACCTTTTGTCATTACTTATTCGACGTATGTAGTTTTAAGCTATAGGCTCCCAAAATTATCCATATGATAATTTTAGTTAAAACTCGTCTCATCTCCACTTATCACTAAGATAAGGAGGCGGTTACCTGTGTGAGAAGGCTAACCTCTTGTCTACTCGACATACTTTACAACAAAACAAATAACAGAGGAATGTACACAACATCCATAAAAAAAACAACATGTATGTATGAAATTCATCTTTATTGATAATCAAAAGGAACATTAAATAGTCATGTGAACAATGGGAAAAAAACGAAGTATTCAAAGCCTATGCAGTCCTTGAGACTTCATGTGTTTGACAAACACATCTCTAGGTACAGGCTCAGTCAATGGATCTGCCAACATGTCTCCTGTAGACAAATACTTCACGTTCACCACCTTGCACGCAACCATGTCTCTTACATAGTTATATTTGATATCTATGTGTTTGGTTTTGCAATGGAACTTAGGATCCTTGGTCGAAGCAATTGCAGCCTGACTATCACAGTAGACTAATACTAGACCAGTGCTTTCTGCATTACCCACAAGGCACCCTAAGAACCTCCTTAACCAAACAGCCTCTTGTGCTGCTGAAGAGAGAGCCACATATTCGGCTTCCATCGTGGACAAGGATACACATGATTGTTTCTTACTGCTCCAGGATATGGCGCCACCACTCAGTAAGAAAACATGTCCAGACGTATACTTTCTATCGTCTGGATCCCCTCCATGGTCAGCATCAGTGTATCCAACCAATTGCAGATCCTGCCCGCCTTGATAGCAAAGCGAGTAATCAGCAGTCCCCTTTAGATATCTCATGATTCTCTTTACTGCCTTCCAATGTGCTGGGCCTGGGTCAGACTGATATCTGCTCACCAAGCCAACTGCTTTGCTGATATCTGGTCTAGTGCATACTATAGTATACATCAGACTTCCGACTGCGCTCCGATACGGAACTCGGCTCATCTGTTCTTTCTCTTTAGGAGTCTTAGGACACATGTGATTTCCCAAGGTGTGGCCTTTGCTGATAGGAGTATCGATAGGATTACTATTCTGCATATTGAATCGTTCAAGAACTTTTCTAATGTAGTTCTCTTGAGAGAGGTACAATAGCTTCTTTGAATGATCTCTTGAAATCTTAACTCCAAGAATATATACAGCTTCACCCATATCCTTCATCTCAAATTGAGATGACAACCAGGTCTTAACCTCGTTGATGAACTCCATATCGTTTCCAGCTATAAGCATGTCATCAACATATAATGTCAAAATCACAAACTTATTTCTAGATCTTTTGGTATATACACAATGGTCTTCATCTGTCATGGTAAAACCATTAGATAAGACAACATTGTGGAAACGTATATACCACTGCCTTGAAGATTGTTTAAGACCATAAATAGACTTCAAAAGTCTACAAACCTTATGTTCGTGGCCCTTTTCAATGAAACACTCAGGTTGTTCCATGTAAATCTCTTCACTCAATTCACTATTGAGAAAGGCAGTTTTTACATCCATTTGATGTAATTCTAGATCTAAGTTTGCAACCATAGCTAGAATCAGGCGAATAGAGGTAAACCGTACAACAGGTGAGAAAGTCTCCTCATAGTCTATCCCAGCCTGTTATGTATACCCTTTCGCCACCAGCCGAGCCTTATATCTCTCAATTGTGCCATCAGCCTTGAGCTTAATCTTGAGAACCCATTTGTTCCCAATGGATCTGTGTCCTTCAGGGAGATCAACTAGTTCCCAGACTTTGTTGACTCGCATAGACTCCATTTCATCTTCCATTGCTTTTGTCCATTTTTCCTTAGAAGGGCTTGAGAGAGCCTCTTTTATATTTCTTGGCTCATGGTCATTATGTAGGAGCATCATAAAGAGTTCTCCACCTTCGATGTCAAATCGTCGGCGAGGAGTCTTTATACGTGAACCACATCTTAATTGTGATTCTTCATTGTTCCCATTTGGATCAATGTGGCTCCCACTGGGATCAAAAATGTTAATCTCACTCCCACTTGGAATAAGATGCGTTTTGTCGCTGCCACTTGAAGCAACAGGATTACTTGCATTCGCATTCGATGATGAGGGAGGTTGCTGATGAGAGACGAACTCATCATCTGCTAAATTTCTCCCACTCGAATGAAGTGATCCTTGATCCTCGTTCTTAAACAAAGATAGGTCTTGTCCTATCTCACCCTTCTTAGGAAACTCATTCTCTAAGAATGTGACATCCCGTGACTCAAATTCAGCTACACTCCCACTGTCTTGCTGGCCTATAAACACATAACCCTTTGAGGTTTCTGAGTACTTAATAAAGATACTTTTCTTCCCTCTTGGGCCCAATTTGCCATGTTGGTGGGAAGAATCATGTGTGTAAGCAGCACAGCCCCAAGGTCACAAAACACTCAGGTCGGGTTGTCTACCAGTCCACAACTCATATGGAGTGGTTGCAACTGATTTGGTAGGCACTCGGTTAAGTACGTAGGCAGCTGTCAAAAGAGCATCACCCCAAAAGGTTATGGGTAATTGAGCTTGTGCCATCATTGACCTAACCATTTCAAGGAGCGTTCTATTTCGTCTCTCTGCAACACCATTTTGTTGAGGAGTGTAGGGAATGGTCAACTGATGAACAATTCCCTTTTTATCACAAATGCCTTTAAATTGGGCCGATAGATACTCACGACCACGATCAGTTCGAATGGCCTTAATCTTTCGATCCAATTGATTTTCCACTAAGCTCATATAGCTTTGAAAGCATGTCAATGCCTCTGATTTGTGGGAAATCAAATAGACATAACCATACCGAGTATAGTCGTCTATGAATGTGATAAAATAGTGTGCTCCGTGCCTGGCCCTAACATTCATGGGACCACAAATGTCCGAATGGACCAATTGCAATGGAAATTCGGCTCTAGTTGCTTTACCAAAAGGTTTTCATGCTGATTTTCCAACTAGACAACACTCACAAGTAGACAGTTACACTTGTTCGATGCTAGGAAGCAAACCTTGTTTTGCTAACCTTTGCATCCTTTGTTGGCCAATATGACCAAGTCTAGCATGCCAAATGTTCACATCAATGTTATGATTACGCGTAGAAGCAATCGTGGAAAAACAAGCATTATTATGAAAGGAAATATCATCCAAATCCATAACATAAAAACCTCCAGTCAAATAACCAAAGCCAAATAAAGTTGAACCCAAAGTCAACTTAACAAAATTGTCATGAAATAACAAAGAAAAACCCAAACTAGATAAGGCCTTGACGGAGATAATGTTTCGACGAATCGAAGGAGCATAGAGGACATCATGTAGAAGAAGGTCTCACCCACCACGCAAGACTAACTTGCATGGTCCAATTCCCTCAACTGCAACCTTTGAATTGTTGCCTACATATATCCATTTTGTTCCACGTGTAACTCGCCGAAAGTCAACAAAGGCATCACGTTCCCGCACTATGTGGTCCGTGGCTCCTGAGTCTACAATCCACAAAGGATTAGATTCAGTTAGAAAAACAGAACTAGAAACATAAAGTTCACTAGCACAAGTAAGTGGAAATACCTTTCGCTTAGGCTCAGTGCATTCACGAGCATAGTGACCCTTTTGGTTACAGTTAAAACACTTCACATGTGCTTTATTAGTATTTCCACGACGTTTCTTAATGCCTTGTTGTCCCGTCTTGGGTTTCTTTTTGGGCTGAGCTGGCCCATTTTTCTTTCCCCAATTCTTCCTCTTCAAACCACCCTTGGCCTTGGAAGTTGCCAGATGCAACTCAGCTTGTGGCTTTCCAGCCTCAAGCCTTTCCTCTTCCAGCTCAAGATGTTTCCGGACATCTTCCAGATTGGTGATTCGAACATTGTGGGTCAGATGCATCTTCATCTGTTCCCAATCATCGGGTAAAGAACGAATGGCTGCTTGGATTTGTTGCTCATCAGTTAGGACATGTCCATAATTCCTCAATTCCCTGATCATATTGGCCATATACCTCATATGTTGTTTCATGGTATGACCAGGATTTTTCTTTTAGGAATCATACCTGATGGTCAAGGACCGCAGCTTTGTCGTGCACAAGGTACTATAGCTTGTCCTCAAAGCATTCCAAATGGCCATAGCCGTTGGATGGTCCTTGCAGTCTAAGAAAATATCCTCCTCCACTATACTTAGCAACGTTTTGCGAGCAGTGGAGTCCTTTTTCTTCCAAGCATCATAAGTCTCACGCTCACGCCTGTGCTGAGCCGTATTCCCAGCTTCAGGCTCGTTCATGACATGGTTGATTGCCTCAAGAGCCTCTTGCTCTTCCATCACATACTTGATTTTCGTACTCCAGACTTCATAATTATCGCCATTCAGCTTCAACCCTTTGTTGAGCTCAGCGATAATTCCATTGATACCAGCAGTAGTCATTCTTTACACAAAAGAATATAGACAAAATGAGAATCATACCAAAAAAAAATATGCAAGGATTTAATGTTCACATAGCAATAATTAAGTAGGCTAATTAACATACATATAACCCGAAATCGAAAGTTCACTATGTTTCCAATCATCTTCCTAAAGTTTAATACATATAGAAAATTAGCCTAATTAATTAATCAAGCTAAGCATGCTTGTTATGCTACATACAACAAGATTGTTAAGCATAAGATTGTGTTAAAAAAATTAACAACAAAATATAAGCATATTAAACATATTTAATTTTTTTGCTTATACACATAGCATGTTATAACCCGAAATTCGGCATGCCAAAAAAAATACAATGAATACATATATTCACTTTTCATGTTATAACAGTGGGAGCATGCCAAAAAAAGAATAAAATACTGGAACTCGAGTAATTTTATGTCACAGTGAGCAAACACGCGAAAAAAATTGGGTAAAACGTAGGCCTGGTGCAAAAAAAAAAATAGAGCCCATCTGACTCTAGAGGCCCAAAACAGTATAGTTTTTTTTAAAAAAAAAAAAACGTGGGAGGCGTGGGATGAAACCATAGGGTTTCATCGCTTTCTCCCCCACAATATCCCAGTTGCCGCCATAAAAGAAGCTCCCACCGGAGCAGTCCATTGCTGGTAGTAGACAAGGCAGCCGACGGATGCCAGCGCAGCGGCGACGCATACCACTGCAGTGGCGACGCACACTACCGCAGCAGCAGCCGCGGGTGCCGCTGGACACGCGAACGGATCGCGCTCCACAGTCGCGCCGCCTGCCTCAGCCGGTGCGACGACAGACGAAGCTGCAGTAGCACAGAACGGCGTGACGACGACGAGCATCGCCTGTGCCTTTCTGGCTGCGCTCCTCAAAGCGCCTGTCAGCCGCCACCCAGAGGCCCCTGCGACGATCCACTGGCGCCGTTTCAGTCACAGGAATCTGCGCCGCCACCATGCATCCACCGTCTGTGGTGCTGCGACGCGAGATGCGAGTCCCTCCCTGCCTGGGTCGTTGCCGTGTGAAGCAGACCTGAGCCTTGCCGCCGTCTACAGCAACCCGTATCCTGCCCGCCGCCGTGTGCAGCGCGATGGGGATGCGTAATGGGCTTCTCGGGGTTTTCCAAAAATAAACAGATTTGTTTCACAATACAAAACATATTACACCCAGAGATCCAGTTTTTTAAAAAAAAAAACAACCAGTAAAAAAAACAATCGATTTGTTAAAAAAAATTGGCAGTTCTGGATTTCAAACAAATCAGTTGAGTACAGATTACAACCGATATCAAAACCCCAAAAAAAACGATTAACATGGCATGCATCATCGATCCTCAAACAAACAAATTGTTTTGTTTTTGCAGCATGTGTGCGATGAATAATATGTGATCAGACAGCCGATAAAACAATCATATAATAACCTTGATAGAGCAAATATACAAGTCGAACATCATTATTACACAATTACGGTTGCTAAAATTTTTACGCAGATCACATATCAAAAACAACCAGAAAACAAGCCTAGGGCTCCGCTACCAATGAAGGATTATCTATATACAGATATATAAAAAAAGAAGACTTACTTGTAAGTCTAAAGGAATAAGTGGAAGCAGGATCTTGGAGCTCGGCTTGAATTACTGATCGGTGGAGGCCGTCACTGTAGTTGGATCGGTCTCCTAGTTCTCACAATCTAAATCCCTAATCTCACTGTTTTCTCTATATGGTGTGTGTCTGACGACTTACCAATAATACCACATAATGGTATTATTTATAGAGCCCAACTAGGGTTAAATTAGGGTTACGTGGTGAGCACCCCATATGGGTGGACCCCACGCCCCTTTTCCAACAATAAGAATAGAGTAAAATAACAATGTACAAAAAAAAACAAATTGAAATTGATTTCTTCCTGTAGTTGTATCTCTTCTAAAAAGAGTGAAAAATAAAAATAATATTATTTTCCTAAATTGAAACCATAATAGAATAACCAGTCTAAATCTCAACTTTTAGTCTTGAAGGACATCAACAGCTTTTGGCTATTTCTCACTTGGTACTCATTTTTTTTTGGTTTCTCATTCGGTATTCGGAGCTTTGCTTCCGGACTCGACCCGGGTCGCGCAATTGGTTATGGTGGGTGAGTCTCCCAATGAAAATTTTCTGCATATACGAGGACTCGAACCCGAGACCTTGCTTAAGCGGAACAAGTCACTTACCATTTGAACCAACCCCACATTGGTCTCAGTTGGTACTCCTTGAAAATCCATTAGAATAAAACAGATTGTATAGATTGATTTAAACTTTTACGGTCTGTTGGTTTTATTCATAAATATAATTTCATAGCTTGGCTGGACAATTTTAGATAGATTGACATTCTTGATTAGAAATTGGAATGTTCTGTCTATTTATTCTACGAGTGTCCTTTTCTTTTTCTTTTTAGGACTCGTTTGTTATGCTTGTGCGCGTTGTTACTAATTTTATTGGTTTTGGAAATGTGGAATTTCAATGCTCGAAATGTCAATTGCAAAAGAAAAGTATTAAGGCTGTGATTATACGTACAGCTTGGGTAGCTTGTATTTCTCACATATGGCATTAGCCTAATCGAAGATATTTTACCAAAGATCCAGGATAGTGTCCTTGTTGATTTATATTCTGATTTATGTTATAAATTTAGTTTTATTGTTGTATATAGATTGATGAAAATGAAGGAGGGAGGCATGAGAAGGAGAAGGAGAAGAAAGCTTGGTGATGAGCTCAAGTTCAATTCATACATCTGTATTTAGGAAGAATACATATATATAAGAAGAATACAAGTGAGGAGTAGGTAGGTTATAGGTAAATATGACATTCACCAGGTTATTTTATAACACTTCCCCTTGAATGTCATTGTACTATAGGTAGAATACGCCTTTTGGAATGACTGCCTCATTAAAAACCTTACCAAGAAAAACCCAATGGGATAAAAACTTGGTGAAGGAAAAAAAAGTGCAGTGCGTATTCTACTCCCCCTCATTTTGGCCTCTCGTGATTTCTTGATGTCGTTGCATACCAACTTCTGGTGACATTTGGTGTTGTATGCCATGTCCGATTGTGACATATCTGTCTTTCAATTAGGCAATGTAGGTATCATCATCTTTATAATTTGTTGTTGGAGCATCTTCCCTGCTATCTTGCTTTTGTGGTCGCAATGATATAGCAGTTATACGTGTAAGGTTGTAGCAGAAGTTCGTCTGTGCTTTATGTTGATCAAATAAAAGACCTGCATCTGCAAAGACCAACTATATTCTCTTCGGGTTTACAGGGTTAACATAATACCACATCAGTTATACCCTGAAGATAAGAACAAAGTTAGATCTTGCCAATAGGCTTAAGTCAAAAGCTTCGGGCTTTATGTTTCTAGCAATATAAATTGCACTTTGACAGGGTACTCCAGGACTAATCTAATTCTTTGATGAGATTTTTCATCTCAAATCCTTTCTTTGAAATACAGCATTTGGAGACTTCTTCAGAAGTTCCAATTCAAACACAAAAATACATATAGATATGAATTATCAACATAAGCAATAATAAATTCATGCATACTCAGAATGATTTAAATCATGTAGAGATCAATTCAGCTTAATTTTGTATATTCCTGGGAATTAGTTGCTTCAAGCAACTTGAATCCTTCAGGGATCTTCATGTATATATCATGACTTGTGGATCCATAATAATAGGCTGTAATAGCATTCATTAGATGCATTTCTAATACTTTTCATATACTACCAGACTTACCAAATAATTGCATCCACCACAAGGGAGCATATCTCCTCATAATGAATATCTAGTTGTTTGGGTAAAAACTTTGTGCCACAAACCGTGCTTTATATCCTATTATTTATTTCTTTCCGCACAAATACCCTATTATGACCAATTGAATTTTACACCTTCTGGTGTACGGACTACAGGCCCAGAAATTTCCCGCTTCATGCGAGTCTAACACAGCCTTTAATCATGTTTCTCTATTTTGGCCAATCATACTGCGCCTACATTCGCCAAATGTAGGTTCATGATCCTCATTTTATTTAGCGATATATTATAAATAAAAATTGTATTCCGTCGACGGTTATTTCACGTCGGTTCCATCTTATTTCTGAAACTGTGATTGAGATCTCATCATGCTCATTTATTTCAGGTACCTGAGTTACTTCTGGAACTTTATCAATTTGTGTCAGAAAACCTGTTCTGGAGGATTTTCCTCTGCATGAGGACTTTTAATTCAAACCTCTACTGGAGGCCTTATTTCCTTACTAGGGCCATCTTATCACTTTGCTCCTTTATTCTCTATCGAGAATTTCTTTTCTTTTGGAACCGAGTATATTCTATAGATTCATTTGCATACTTACATTGTTCTTCAGGAACATCAATCTAAACAGGAGCATTTGTAGCTGGTATATGGTCACACTTAATTTAAATGTGTCTGGCAATTGCATATCAATTTTCCTGCAAATGAATCATCTTTTGAACTTCAGGTTCATACTAATTTATTCGAGGATCAAAAACTAGATATTGATAAACCATTTCAATAATCTCTTGATCCAGCTGCTTATTACCTCCCCCTTATGTTGGGTAAAACATCAAATTAATAAGCAAATCTTACAATAAATGAATCTCCAATCTCCTATCATAGGTTTCAATTACTCTTGTAACTTATGGAGATTCATACCCAATGTAGATTTCCAATCTTCTTTAAGAAACCATTTCACAACCCTGTGGTGGAGCATAATATACTAAATAACCGATGGTCCGAAGATGGAAGATACTAAGTATGTGACCATTAATCAATTAAATGGGGGGATCTTATAACATCATGTTGGCTTGTTGCACTCAAGTGTTGTTGCATATAAAATACCATTTTCTCAAACAGTAATATTTCATCAATAGTCCTGCAATCAATTGTCAATGTTCCCCCAGATCTGTTTGGGTTTATTTCCAATGATATACATTATCTATTGAAGAAATATACCAGCATTATCTAGACATATAGTCTAGTAACATAAGTAGGAACATATACCTGTAAGTGGCTTAATTATTAAATTAGTGCGCACAATGCCAACTTGCGTTACACAGTAGACCATCTAGTCGATGCATCGTAAAAATTACCTAGATGGTTAACACCGCGGATTTATCAGTCCGCGTTTATGTCCCTGAACTATTCTCAAACTTGCTGGTGATACTAGGCCATTCTCTTCTTAGGAAGGCCGTATAATAAATTTCGCAGCAAACAAACACATGGAAATTCATTGATTGTAAAACTTCTGGTTTTTCAATGAATGATCCAATAAATTCCGTGCATCATTATTGACCCGTGATGGCCCAACCGGTCATGCCAAACAATAAATCCATGTACCAACTTCAAGTTGGTGCCAGCTTCAGGCTGCTATTTATGTGCCAGCTTTAGGCTGGATAACTTAGAAAAATTATTTACCAGCTTCTGGCTGGTGCATACTAGCTATAAATTACATATCTATCAGCCAACTTCTAGTTGGTCTCAGCTTCAGGCTGTATAAACTTGTGTATTTAAACACTTAAAATTGCTAGCTTCAGGCTAGAGCATTTCAGCTTTTGGCTGGATATGTTAAGTTTCAATTACTCAACTGCTAGCTTCAGGCTAGCTATATATGTGCCAATTTTAGGCTTATTTCTGCCACTCATGTCGAAAAAGATCAGAATTATTGGGCAGTGTGGCGACAAACTTTCTCAAAAACAAACACATTTCTAATCACCGAAAAATCTTCTGGATATTTTCGGAGACAGAAAGAGGGTCCACATTTTGAAAACCTGACACCTAGCTATCTAAGCTCAGGCTATATAAGAAGGGGGGAGATATGTGATGGAAACATACAGAAAATCATCAACAAGATAAAAACATGCCTTCCCCCGTTACCGTTTTCTTTGTTGAGGGTGCCTCTCTAGGAAGGAGGAATAGACTAGCATATAGCATGGTGAATGAACAACAAGACGAGTTACCGAGTGAACTCGCAAGAATTCCTCGTTTAGTTTTTGTTGATGATCTATACTCATCTAGGTTCTTTGTAACTCCTATGGAAGAAACTTTCTTCCTAGAGGACCAAGGCAATTTACGAGCTTCCTTTTATGGCTCGGCTAATGCAATTATATTTTTCATATCTGATAGACTGCAGAAGTTTCAGTTAGAGCCATCTTGCCAAATTTTGAATCAGAACAGCTATTATCAAGTCTCCATGATGGCTCGGAGTCTCCCGAGGGTTTCTGGGTTATCACCTACATGGCTCAAGGTACGACTTTTATTATGGAATTGCAGGGGAGTGGCCAGGAAGTCCCAAGATTTTGTGCGTACCTTAAGGGATCTGAAGAATCAATACAAGCCAAACATGGTACTGATTACTGAAACCCTGTGGCAACCTGCAGAGAATCATGGAGTAATACCACTCCGTTTTCCTCCAGCAAATCGGTTTGAGCTACCTGGAGACAACAACGTGGGTGGTATGTGGTTCTCCTGGAACGACAGTGTTAGGGTCAACATCAATAGCGAGGCCCAGAGCTTTAGGGCCAATGTTGTACCCAACCGTTAAATAATTTCTTTCAGCTTTATGTATGAGAACAATTCCTCTATGTGGATGTTATCAAGTAATGATCCCTTCTGTAATAATAATATGTATGTTTTCTTTTAGCCTTGCCTTTTGTCATAATCTTCACAGTCATAATAGTTGGAATAATTTCTTCCATATCCTTGGCAACAGGCACTATACTGTCTCATTCACTTCAAGGAATGGGGCAGAATCAATTTAATGGGATCCATAACAATTTTTTTAATTGCTGTAAACAAGAAAATTTTGTACTCTTCAGGAATTTATGCTCTTCAGGAGCGTATGCATATGATCTTCTAGATCATAGTTACATTTGTATTCTTCATAGTTTATGTATGCAACAGTATTCACATACAGTGTTCCTCTCCCCCTTGAATGCTGTTGCATTTTTGGGTAGGTGAAATATTTCTCTTCAGGAGCACATTAAGACCCATGCTCTTCTGGAGCGGGTTAATAAATTTTCATATAAGTAATTTTCGTGTATTAAGTACGGAATATATCATCACATTGTCTTCAGGACAAATGTCGGGGTCATTATTCGTGGAAACGAGAATTTAATGTGCATATAACAAGAAATAAACAGTAATAAGAATAAACATAAAATAGTACGAATAAACATAATGTAAATATAACAGAAATAATAAGGCTGAAAATTAAAAATTAAAGCAATAAATATATATTAACTTGCACCTTCAGGGTAAGTAAGAATAATATCATAATTTCGTGGTCATTATTGCAACCAAACATGGTTTCATCAATATTACATTTGTCCTGCTGGGACACGCATTTCTTCAGGTGCGTACACTTCTAATTAAATTTCGTGTGAATAACCATCTTCTTGTGGCCATTCAATGTCTCACTTCTGGTGGTCATATAAAAATTTGCAGTTCTTTTGGCAGTAAGACTTCCGGTCTTTTCTGCATTTTCCTTTTATTGAGTCTTCTGGACTTTTCCATTTAGTCTTCCAGACTATTATGCATTTCAGCATTTAATGCCCATATCAAATTTCTTCCGGAAATTTTTAGGGCCCAAAATCAAATAACGTAATTAAATAAATAAAAGTTTAATTAAAATAAATAAACAAGGGCCTTTTATTAATTGCCCCAATTAAAATAAATGACTGAAAATTAAAAATTGATGGGCCATGTACGAGCCCAAGCAAAAAAATAAATAAAATTAAAGGCGAGAAATTTAAATGCAATGGGCCTTTCTAATAGCCCAATTGAAAATTAAATAAAAACATAAAATATGCTTACTCGTTAAATCTTTCAGCAATAACATATATAGTATATCATATTAGTATCCGGTACTATTTCGGTATATATATCTTTTAATTTCGTTTTTCCCAATTTTTTTCCCAAATATATATATTTTTCTGATTTTTTTATAAAATAAATCCGGACTGGGCCATGAATAGCACCAGCCCAGCAGTGTCAAGCCCAAGTCAGGGCCAGGCCCAAGCCAGCCAAGGTTGCCAGGAGCAGGCCCGCACAGACCAGGCCCAGACCAAAGGCCCGCGCGCAGACCCACAGCCCAGCCCCAGCCTTAGCCCGCCCACGAGACCAGACCCATAAACCATACGGGTCAACCCGCACTAAGATGGGTCACACCCGTTTGAAATCGGGTCGTGGTTCTTATTAGAGCTTCGGCACCGACTGCGCAGCGGGCGGCGGTCGAGGCGGCGCGAGGACGGCGAGGGAGCGAGGAGGAGACGAGCAGAGAGGAGGCGCGGGGAGGCGTGCGACGCCGCGGCTGGTGGTGCTGCACATCGGTCACGCGCGAGGAAGAGGAGAAGGAAGGAGCAGCAGCCTGCTTCTATGGCCGGAGGAGAGGAAGAGGAAGGCGGCGACGACACTGGTGGCTGAGGCGCGCGGCAGGGGAGCGTCGGTGGCAGACCCGTTTGGGTGGGTGGCGTCGCAACATCGGTGGCAAACCCGTTTGGGTCACTTGGGTTGCCGGGCCGCCGTCGGGTCATCCTCTCCTGGCGATGCGTCCGGCGACGGAAGGGAGCGGGGAAGACGGCGGCGAGATGGCGACGGCACGGGGAAGCCGTTGGTGTGGGTGGTGAGACGGGCGGCGCAGTGGAACTCTTCGGTGTGCACAGTAACCGTGAGGAGAAACAAGGTGACGAAACTGTGCACTTCTTTTCTTCTCCAGTTTTCTTCTTTTTGGGTTGTTGTCTTTTTTTTTCTGCTCTGGGTAGAATCCACCGTGCTGATAACGTGTTATAAATTTAGTTTTATTGTTGTATATAGATTGATGAAAATGAAGGAGGGAGGCATGAGAAGGAGAAGGAGAAGAGAGCTCGGTGATGAGCTCAAGTTCAATTCATACATCTGTATTTAGGAAGAATACATATATATAGGAAGAATACAAGTGAGGGGTAGGTAGGTTATAAGTAAATATCACATTCACCAAAGTTATTTTATAACAAAGAGTGTGTTTTCGTGGTCTCACCAATTTATACCCTCACAATTTATCATTTTGACTGCAACAATTTTGTGAATATTAGGTTGTCCGGTTTACTGCTTGAGTCTACTCAAAACTTGGCCAAGAAAACAGAAAACAACGGTAAAGCGTACAGAATGATGTAAAATATGTGACCCATATTGGACCGGAGAAATCGTAAATGCATAGAATTTGATAGAACAGATTTGTAGAGTGTGCAAATTTACCGAGCTGATGCTACCGACCCGATACCGGCCCAACTCGGTACGGTATCGGTCGGAAAATTGGCTATAAGAACAATGTCGGCTCGGTTGCATACCGTGCCGCAATGTTGTCGGGAGGATGACGATATGAGTCGGGAGGTATATCGGTAACCGACCATACCGACCGGTTGAACCCACGATACAAATAACCCCATATAACCTCTATAACCCTGATTCCTCCTAATTTTCTTTTCTTGGCCTCTAGTCTCCCTCTCCCTAAATTCATTCTCCTCTCCCCAGATTCTCAATTTTCTTTTACTCGCCTCCAGTCTACCTCTCCTTAAATTCATTCTCCTCTCCACCTCTAACACCCATAATTCTCAAATTTCTTTTCCTCGCCTCCACTCTCCCTTTCGCCAAATTCTCCTCTCCACCTCTTCCTCATCACTCCTTGCTGCTAATGGTCACCATGCCTAAACCCGTGTGTCAACAGTGCCATCGTCTTCACTTGTAAATCGGACCCAGGTGCAACCTCCTTTCCCCCCGTCGAGCGAGCTATGGAGGTCAGCGACTTGAAGTGGACCATCGTTCTTCGCTCCTTCCTCACTCTCCTTCCTCATCTCTTTTTCTTTTAATTCTTAGATTGTATTTGTTTGGTAAACTTTGGTTTGATTTTTGGGTTTTCCTGAGCTTGATTTTGGTAAATTGATTATTGGATTGGTTCTATTTTCTGTGGGTTTTCTTTGTAATTGATGAATTTCGAAATAGGTATAGATGAGAAAGATAAAAGGGTAACTGCCAGATTAAAAAATTTAAATTGCACAAAGAAAAAATTTTGAATTGTTTCTGCAATTCTTCTTCCCCATCCTATGAGTACTTGTTTCTAAAAAAAATAGTGATACTGCAATATTTATTACAATACTTTAAATACCTACTTATGCTAGTGGTGTTTGTTGGCTATGGTGGATTTTGTGTGTTGTTCATTCTACTAGTTCTATTGTGCGTTTGTTGAAGGTTTTAAATCGTGGAAAGGTTTTTACCCAAAAAAAAAAATTCGTGGAAAGGTGTTAAATGCAAGCTACTTTTTGTGTGATTTTCGTCCAGTTTTGCCTCTGCTAGCGAGGGGTTTCTACTCTACTGTGTAATCCTGCAGGATGGAGTCATTGCTTTGATGACTTTCTATCCTGTTATTTTTCCTTTATTAATAAAGTGACCTATCGTTTCTAACAAAAAAATGTAGTAGAATTTTTTTATTTTTTTTCTTTTGTTATATTCGGCTCGATATGGTCGGTATACCGACCGAATCGGTAATGGCCATGTGCTGGTGCGGTATAAGCCGATCGGTATGAGGGTGCTGTCGGTATTGTCATACCGATCCAAAAAAACGGTACGATACCATAGCGTAGCACCCCCTCAAATTACATGTGGCTAAAATCATACAAAGATTATTGTGACAAGTAGGCAATCTATTTAAAAATTCTCTACTCGAAATTACTTTCGATCTCAGTGGTCCCTCTGTTTCTATGTAGGTATATATGCCAGGTGGTCGTCTGTATAAGTTAAGTCGTGTCAGTAGGCTGGTTAATTATGATTCACCCGAAAACCAGTTTGGCGACTATATAATTATGCATTGCTTTTGGGAAGTTCACATGCTTCCATGGAGGCCCTACAGAAAGTACAACAACAGCAGCAGCAAGATGGTGCAGTAGCCGCCAGTGAACCCAGAAAACAACAACAAGAAAACGCACAGCCAACCCGGAAACGCGGGCGTCCCTCTGCAGGTGGGGTTAACAACTCAGGGTGGAAGCTGTTACAAGCGCGGATACCCGCCACCTGCGGCACTGCCATTTCCGAGCTCAAGCAGGAGATGGGTCTCCGCTCCATTGGCCAAACCATTCATTGGCTAATCCAACAAGTCCGCCCCGAGCTCCTCCCCGGCACCGCTTATCCCCTTAACGCCTCCTTTGGTAAGAGCCTGGTCATCCCAAAGACCCCATGCATGACCCCTCCATCTCTTCTCCTCCCCACCGACATAGGTCCCCCAGCAGTGAGGAGGAATCGGTTGTGCGCCACTGTGGTCCAGGCTGCAACGGTTTTCTTCAACACTCCGGCCACGTTAGGTACATGCTAAAATCTCTGCTTTAGCTTCGGTGTGTCAAACATTTAGTTGTTTGTTTTCTTTGGGTGGATGGGTTCTTTACAATGCAGATAAAGCAGAAAGAATGGTTGCGCGAGCAGCTGCTTATGGGTCAAAATTAGTAGTCTTTCCCGAAGCATTTGTTGGGGGTTATCCTCGGTGCGTGGTGTTTGATGCGACCCGCGGCCACCCATCTGGAACAACAGACAATGATGATTACAGGAGGTACTACGCAGCAGCTATTGATGTTCCCGGTGAGCTCTCCCACTCTCCGTACTGTAATTAACTTGGTGGTCTATTTCACCTCCTTTTGTTAATTAATAAGTATTGGACTCGGTGGAGGTATGTATAATGTAGGTCCTGAAGTAGATCGGCTGGGTAGAATTGCTTGCAATTATAAAGTCCATCTGGTGATGGGAGTTGTGGAGAGATCAGCTGCAGGGTCTGCGCTCTTTAGTACAGTTCTGTTCTTTGATTCAGCGGGGAGAAATATCGGACGACATCGGAAGCGGACGCTCATAAAATCAGAAGCTGTAGTATGGTATCCTGGTGAGGAACCGCTGGTTTCATTGTACCAGACCTCGGTTGGGAAGATTGGGGGACTTATCAGCTGCGACAATAGAGTGCTACTTTGGAGAAGTGAATTATATGCCAAAGGTTGGTATACTACTAGTAATTAATGCCCAGTTCACAGACATGCATGTCTTCTTTTAATTTGTGCAATTCATCTGGATCAAGTCTGTAATGAAATGTTTTTACCTGGGGGGGAATTAATAGGTGTCGAGATATATTGTACACCCACAGCAGATGCAGGGGAGATGTGGGAACAATCAATGACTTGCATTGCGGTTGAAGGTGGATGCTTTGTGCTTTCTGCCAACCAATTTTGCAGGAGGGGAGACTATCCACTTCCATCAGGAGATCCCATTAATGGTGAAAGTTTATTTGATGCAAATGCGATTGTATCTGCGGGAGGCAGTGTAATTGTTTCACCAACCGGGACCATATTGGCAGGACCTAATTACCAAGGAGAATGTTTGATCTCAGCCGACCTAGGTATTAGTTTTTTTCATGCCTTGACCCCCTGTTTCCAATGCTAAAATCCATTTTTAAATTGGCTTAGTTATTAATTTGTCTTCCAAATTCATTATGGCCTACTACTTTTACGAATCTCTCTGATCACGATGTGTTTACCTCTCTTTCAATTTCCAGACCTTGGAGCGACCAAAGGAGCCAACATAACAAGTTTTGAGGGATCCCGTGACAACGAGGTAGTAAGCCGTGGTGGTTAGACTTCCATGAACCTATCTCTACTTTTGCTGATCAGGAACACAAGTTGCTAGTTAATTAGCTTTTTATGGTGACTTGTATAGCTGCTTAAGAAGTAGTAGTCCCAGCTTCAGATCACCTTTTCCAACTATTATACAGCTTTTGATGTGCACCAAATGTAAGAATAGCCTTGTCAGTCAGTGCCTAAACAGAGACAGGTGGTATTGCCTACATGCATAAGTTAACATTTTAAGAAATGTAGGTCATGGGGTTTGGGATCTCAAGCTTATCAGTGGTCTGTTTAACAACCCTGATAAGTAGGTTACTGGGTACAAAGATTTTCTCCTTCCTGTTACACTAATTCCAGCAAACCCTTTGCAGCATCAGAGTGCAATTCATCTTAAAGTTGAATCAACATTGGCTTTGATTGCTTATATTCCGATGGTAAAATAATAAAGAAAGAGAGAGATTGATCATATATATTCGGTGTGATGCAAAATTCAACTCTCTTCTGGTTTTGAACTAGTAAAATCCGTAGAACAGCCAATAAGGTTGCGGACTCGGTGGCTAGAGCACCACCAGATCCTTTATGCATTTTGTGTTGTTATGATTTAATACGGGATGCTCGTAAAGTAATGGAATGAATTATTTCTTTTTTTTTAAAAAAAATGTGGTACAATCTTGTTGTTCATCCATCCCTAATATATGATAAAACAGAGTACTTCTTCGATATGACAATGAATGTTCATAAAATCCCATCACAGATGTTTGCAACAAATTAGAGCTAATTTAAACCAATTGAAATGAGAGTTAATCTTCAAAATTTTTTGTCCATCTTACGTGTTGTTCTAGTTAGAGGATGGAGTAGATTAGGTTTCATTACTAGTTATAAATTATAATTCTCATGGGATTATAACATTTTTGTATGTCCAAAACCAATCCTTCTAAATATTTTTTCTATATTAATAGAATTAAATTTTTATTTTCTATTAATATGTTATTTATACTATGTATAAAAATCATGAATACTATACTGTACTAAATGTAAATACTATATTATATGCACAAACTCTGAAAAATATTCAGGAAACATATAAGAGCACAAGGCAAAATTGAATGGCATAAATACCTCTACTCAATATTAATAATAATAAATAATAAATGATATGTCATACACTGACACGTTGTTTCCTATAATAACTCTCTTTTAATTCTTTTAGCATAAAATTTCATCATAAGACTCCTGCGAAATTGAACTAAGTAATATAAAAAATATCAATAATCTATCTATCTAATCTGTACTATATATGAAAGCGTGATATAAAAAAGCCGACAAATTGACAAAATTAGCCATCATTAATATATAAATATAATTATTTATAAATAGTATACATATATCCATGAAAATTAAGATTCCTAATACTGTAAAAAAAATTAATTGTAACTAATTCCAAATAATTTGTATCTGCAACAAAATTGAATAGTTCTTTCTTTTCCCTATAAAAAAATAGTTAGAACTTATTAATTTATTTTTTTAACAAGTTAAGTACTAACTAGAACCAATTAATTATTTCTCCCTGGAAGTCAAGTAAATTAATTATTCCTCCCTGACCTTCCAGTGTTGTGCAAAAAGGACATGGACCATGCGGCACACAATCTAACAAATGGAAGCGGCTCCATCTAGTCTTTAATTTATACAGATGGACATAAATGCAAGAACAGAACAAAGCCTATGGAGTCTGGAAATACCTGCTGATTGTTCATGGAGTTTAAGGAAAATATTGAAGCTGCATAGTCAATTTGCTGCAAGATTTTCTCATGTAATTGGAGATGGTCATAACACATATTTCTGGTGGGATGCTTGGCTCCCAAGAGGTTCTTTATGCACCACAGTGAGGCCTAATCTTCTTATCACTTCCAAGATCCCTCTCCATGCGAAGGTGAGTAGTCTGATCTCTAATGGTGTTTGGAGTTGGCCAACTACACGTTCTCCTTTAATTTCTCAACTAAAAAATGAGGCAGATTCTATAATTCCATCTTCGTGCCCTGATGACATAATTTGGAATCTCTCTGCCTCGCGTAAGTTTAATGTTCAAAGTGCTTGGGAATCCATTAGAGTTAAACATAACAGGGTGGATTGGTTCAAGATAATTTGGTCGCCCGAGCATATACCAAAGCACAGTTTTATTGCATGGTTAGCCATTCTAGATCGTTTGAGCACTAGATCCAGGCTTCAAAAATGGGGTATTATCTCCAATGCTACCTGTTTGTTATGTTCTGCTGCAATTGAGAATCGGGATCATATTTTCTTTGCATGTCCTTACTCTTCTTTTGTATGGACTCGATTATTATCTCTATGCAATGTTACTCGGATGGTTGGTGACTGGAACTTAGAGTTTTGCTGGGCTAAATGCCATTTGCAAAAGAAGAATTTGAAAGCAATGATTTTGCGAGTTGCTTGGGCTGCCTGCATCTATCACATTTGGAGGGAGAGGAATCGCCGACACTTTACCAGTTGCTACAGATCTCCAAGTATAGTATCAGATGTTTGTTCAGACATGAAGTTGAGATTTCAAGACTTAATTAGATTGAAACCCAGGGCTTTATCACATGAACTGCAGGAATTATGCCGTTTTTGGGGAATAGTTGCAACTGATAGTTTGTCTTCCATTTCCTAAGCCGTGCTTAATGGCTTTTCTGTTGAAGTGTAAGATGTTTTACATATCTTGTAACAGTTGTTAGGATTTCTTTCCTAATTCATTTGCAATAAAAGTTTGATTTGATTCTAAAAAAAAAAAATGCCCTTTTTGGTCTCTCATAGTAGAGGTTCAAGTCTTTTTTAACAAGATAAGGAATAACAAAAATTCATCACTTTATTAGTTTTTTAGAGCATTAGAACAAGTACTAGCTAATATTTTAGCGGCTTTAATTCATAAACTCACTTTGCATTCCATTACAGTTAGAGAATTTTGGCCATGGATTATTCTTGGCATTGGAATCAATATAGGTCTTTTAATAACAACCGATCAAGTGGCTCCTTCAGCTGCCAATCGTAAATATTCACTATCTTGCGTCTAATCTATTCTTTCTGACCTTCTAGTGTTGTGCAAGAAGGACATGTACCATGTGACAGAAAATCTAGCAAATGGAAGCAGCTACTTTCGTCTTCAATTTATACGGATGGGCATAAATGCCGTTTTTGGTCTCTCATTTTAAAGGTTCAAGTTCTTTTTAAGAAGACTAGCATAGCAAACCATTCAGTTGAATCAGATTCATGTATATTTCCTTGATTGATTTCAGTACTATCTTAAATCAAGAACTACAATTTCGTCACACATCAATTATTTGTAACAGAAATTTTGAAGCTTAGATGATAGCTTGGCTATACCTTGCAAAATTTCTGAAAAACTGGAAATATGTTCTCATCATCGACAATCAGTTCTGCTTGACTTTGGATTAAGAAACCAGAGTTAACTTTAGAACAAAGGTCATGCATAGAAGAGGCTGAGACATAAATCTTTTACTCTCGATGAAGCAATTATCTATTGTCCTAAAATAAGAACAATTAGGTGCATCATGTAGTGACGGCGATTTTTGATCTAAGAAACAAGACATTACTACAACAAAAGTGATAACACAACATATTCTACTAAAAGCTACTTCCAAATCCGGGGTCAGGAAACAACTCCGGAGGGCACTGCCTTGGACTGCCTTTAGTCCCGTCCTTTTTCTTTTCCTATTAGACCGAAGGGCGAAATGAAAACTAGGTTCAAAATCTTGCTATAAAATCTGGTTGGTCACTTCGTAAATAGTCTACGTTGTGGTTTTCATCGAATGAGTACACAAATAGTGTGGTCACTTGAGCCCTTTTTGATGTTTGCTGACGATCCTGACTAATCCGATCTTTTATGTCAAGTCTTAGATTTATGTGGAGGCAGTATTGACTAAAGTTTGACAATTAAAAAAAAAGAAAGGAAAAAGTAAAAGTATGATCACAAAAACCTGATGAGACCCTTTTCGCCATCTGGATCTGGGAACAATAGGTGGCATCTTGTCATTGTAGCGGACATCCTTCGCATCAAGAAAGCTACTACAGAGAGCAATTAGGTTTGAGACATTGTTGTAAGAAACGCATGGAAAATAAGAGCAAGGTAGCAGAATGATAGTAGTGAATGAGTGTTAGCTAGCCTGGTGAAGAAAGAAAACCACTCCCATCATGAATCATGTGCATGCCTATTTTTCTGTTGACCAAACTACCCCAATTCTCCTACGGTAATTATGTGACAAACAATGGTTCTGGGCACAGAGTCTCTCTGGTTTGAGGTAAGAAAAGCAACCATAGAAGAAAATCTCTGTCAATGCATGTCATCCTCTCTTTTCTCTCTCCCTGTACTTGGATTGTGAACCGTTAAGTTGTTTCTCTGTCATAACAATGCAATGCATACATTTGTTAGAAAATGAGCATCTCCCCATTTGTAGAAAATAAACAAACCATTATAATTATGGTCCAATTTATGTTTCCTTTTGCTTGGTCTGGGATGCGTCCTGTTTTATCTTTTGCACTCAATGCTAGCTATTACATGCAAAAACCTTAGATTAGAAGTTACCCCTTTTTTTTCCCAATTTGGGTTTGGATGTAGAAGATTAGGACTGGGAATTGTGTTTTAATGCTTTCTTCGTCAACATAGAATCATCCTTAGGCGGCCTATTCTGAACTGTCTTACACTGGGTGGCTTTCACACGCACGCCATTCCCTCTGTATAAATTCCTTTGCACTGCAGTGACAAATCACACAACCACCCACCTCCTTACATTTGCTTCTCAAAGCTGTACAGTCTGAAACCTCAAATTTTGATCTTCTTCCATAGGTAAACATTCTTGTTTCCAATCTGGATCCAGGGTATATATTATTGATTCTTTTCTTTCCTTTCTCTAAAACATATTCTATTTGATCCTCTGTAGGTTAACATGAGCAGTAGCTTTAAGATCCCAAGTAGGCAAAGGGAAGGCGCTAATAGTACCTATGTGGCTCTGGCTATGCGGGGATTGATATAAAGTGCCAGTAGTACCGATCCCAGTACAGCCAGTGCCACATAGGTACTACTAGCACCTTCACGCTCGCAACCTTCATACAGGCGTCCTGCCACCGCCCTCCCCCCTTCTTCTTCGTCTCCCGTCCTCGCCCGTCCTCCCTTTCCTTGTAATTCTTCTGGCCTCCACCGATTTAACAGAAACCCTTGCTCTATTTTTTTTTTTTTAAATCCCCAAATTAATCTTTCGAAACCCTAATTCTTCAAAGGCCCAATTATCCCTTAATGTGACTTTAATTCGCCGAATCAGTGTTAACCCTCTCTCTTTTTTTTTTTTTTAATTCTTTAAACAGGGTAAAAGGATTGGCGAGAGAGCTCTGCAAGGGAAGACACTATTAGCTCGGTATGATTGTGTTGTTGTCTGTAATTCAATTACATTTGGACTTCTCGTTAGAGGACAACATTTGTGGTGGTCTGTTGTTTGCGTTTGAGTTAATTTTAATCGTTGTTGGTGAATGGACATGTGCTTCTCATTTCTTGTCTGCTTAATCCGACATTGATGCTGTTGATTTTCATTGTAAGATGTATGATTCCATTGTTTCGTTTGAAGAACCATCCCATTCCATTGTGTATCCTTTCTGGTTTGCTGGTCGCAAGGGTGTATTGTATTTGTCAGAGCAGTTCTACTTTGCTGGTTTGCTGGCTCTCAGTTAGCACACACTCATCATGCTTTAATCTCATTCCAAATCAATTGCTTGCTGTCAAGTTAAGAAAAGGAATGAGCTGATGAGTTTTCTTTCAGTTAAGCAACAAGCAAATTTGTGTATGAATATGAACTGGATGCTAAAAAGGGTTGAATATACTTGAACTTATGCATTAACTCTTGTTGAATATACTTGAACTGGATGCTCGGGTATATTCTAGTGCGTTGTGTGAGGTTGTTGCTTGAGGTTATTGTTCTTTCCCTGAAATATATGATTGATAAGAATGGAGTGTAAATTTCATGGATATAAAACGTAGTAGGTATGTTTCAATGGCATGCCTCTTGCTTAGAAAAATTTTCTTTGTTTTCGGCATTATGTTCTGTGATTGTGGTTTCTCAATGATGTCTTTAAAGTTTGGGTGATTTTCCTTGTGTATCATTGGAGGCAGTAGTCCTTCAAGTTGGCTATTTGAATTGACATGTAATTGAATTGACATGTCACCTACTATAAGTACAAATCCATTCTTTTCAGTGAGTTTTGGGGTTCAATTGAATATGAGATGCAGTTATGTAGTGCACACAATTTTATATATATGGCTTTTACAAGTTTCAGTCCTGCATAGAATTAATTGCAGACCGTTTATGTGCACACCATATTCACACAACTTCTCTCTTGGTCTGGTCATTTCCAGTTATCTTTCGTCACTGCTTTGGTATGCTCTGCCGACAAATTTCAATCTCAGTGCAGACATTAAATAAGAGTTGTCCCTTTGTGGGTTCATTTTTAGTCAATACTTCAATATGTTCTGGTTCTTGTTCTTTGGACAAATTTCAGTTGTGTTACTTTTCATTCTGAGTTCCTGTTATTTGATCTTGTATGTTTGACCTGCTAGTTTCTATTTACCTTTTTCAAATAATATTGAAATGCAACACATATAAAAGATTATGTATGGATTGGTGGCTTCTCAGTTTGGAGACATAAAAAATGAACTTGAGTCTGGTGAAGCAGTGGAAGATTTTCTCAGAAACTTCTTTGATTTTAGACATGATTTTCTAAGAGTAGTTGGGGTTGTGGTTGTTGGATTTGCCAGTCTTCGCATTTATCTTTGTTCTGCCTATCAAGTTATTCAATTTCCAAAGGAGATAGGGATTTGCATTTCCTTTGTGTATTCTGGCATCTTTTTCAGCAGGCCAAAAATAATGAGAAACATGTTTATCAATAGAAGCATGTCTGTCATTATGACAAAAGAAAAAAAAGAAGAATTACACCAAAGAATTTGTACATATTTTTTTTCTTACTTTCTCATCGATTATAAATAATTTTGCTTTTATATTCGAGCTTGAGCAGCCAATCTTTTGCAAATGTAACATGATCAGAATATTAAAAATGGGAAGCCCGTGACAGCAGAAGATGCCTTTAAAGAGGCAGCAGCAGCTGGGTTTGGTTCACGCCCTTGATTGATTTTGTGTGTACTAGTTTTTCTTTTTTTTTTTTTTTTTTTTTTTGCCGGTAAAAACTAAAAACATAGCATTTGGATTAAGAATAACCAAACTACAAACGAGTACATAGTGTACATATAATACAGACCATAATAATGTCAGGAGAGGGGTTATAATAAGCAAACTAGTCCGTCTGCCCCGTGTTACACACGGGTTTGCATGGCGGATAGAGCGTATGATATTGAACTTATATTGTCTTAATATTTATTGTTATGTTTTTTAGTTAATTTTGTAATTTATTTATTTTTTATCATAATATTATATTATTCAATTTTTATATAATAATTATTATTATTTAATTTTTTTGTTAATTACATAGTCTTATTTTTCTTTTTTATACATAAAAATCTTATAAAATTAAAAACACACAATTATTACACACGTGTTTGTGTGATGATTGATTTATATTGTGTTGCACATGGATATTTAGTTAATCTTAGTTAAATACTGATAAAATAGCATTATTTTTGTTTGGAATAGATTGTAGTAATTAAATCCTTATGTATTTGTCTATTTTTTCTTGAATTTTAGATTTTAATAAATATTTTTCATTATTGAATCTATATCATTTTATATTATTTTATTTCTAATCTTTTTATTACTTCTCATATCTGAAATAATTTTTATAAAATAATTTTTGCTAATTATATACTCATATTTTTCTTTTTTATACATAAAAATTTTATAGATTTTAAGTTTTTATTTGTTTTGTATGATTCTATAAATTCATTTTAATTTATTTCTATAACACAATTGAATTCATAAATTTTACTTATTTTTATGCAAAAGGATATATTATTCACAATTTTTATGGAAATATTTTAATTTTAAAATAACTATTTCATCTACTTTTTTACTTCTTTTATAAATTTTAATTATCAAGTACATCTTTGGAAATCATTTTGAGTTTTATATGTTTTAAGTATATTTATACTTTAATAATTCTTTTATTTATTCACTTGACCTTTTAATTTTTAGAATTTATATTTAATTTTTAATTTTTTAAATTTATTTCTATGGTGGGAGGTCTAACTTTGTTGTATTTTTTTGTATATGTTTGAGGATGTGCACTGAATTATCCAGTGCAAAATGACTCAGGTTATGGTTCTTCGTAAGAAATTCCCACGTAGAACAATTATATCTAGGTAGTTCAATTATATCCCAGTTATTAAATTTAAATGTTAATTTATATTTTATATAATTTGATGATTTATATTTTTTTGGTCATCTCAAGTAAAAAACGACCCGTTTTGGCTTTGGGCGGGTCGCAAACCCTAACCCACTTAGTTTTTCTTTTCTTTTCTTTTCCTGTTATAAAATTGGGGGAGATTTTCACTATTTGATGGAATAATACAAACTTGATCAAGGTAATAATACAACTTTGGTAATAATAATACACTTTTGATAATAATATGTAGAAGAGAATAATAAATTTAGATGGAGAGAGATTGGAAGAGAAGTGTATGGAATGAGAAGAGAGTGAAGTTTATGGTGGGTTGTAAGTGTATGAAAGTGAAGGAATGAAGGGGTATTTATAGTTGGAAATGGGAGGATAAAAACAAATAAGTATAATTAATTTAAAAGGATAAAATCAAAGGGATTTTAGGTAAAGGAAGATGATATTAGGATTAGGACAAATGGAATTATGGAGGGTAATTACCCAAAGAGATAATTCCAAGTAGAAGTTTGGTGTATGGGTAAAGTATTTACCGGGGGTAAATTCGGGTATGGTAAAAATGAGTTTTACTAGATGGTAACAATGACATTCACCATAATTTATTTATAACACTCCCCCTTGAATGTCATTGCACCTTTGATAGAATACGCTTATGAAGTACTGTCTCGTTAAAAACCTTACCAAGAAAAACCCAGTGGGACAAAAATTTGGTGAAGGAAAAAAGAGTGCAGTGCGTATTCTACTCCCCCTGATTTTGGCATCCCTTGATATATCGAATCCTCCATAAACCAATCCTCTTTATCAATTCTTCAAAAGTTGTAGTAGGAACTGATTTTGTAAATAAATCTGCCAGATGTCACTTGAATGATTCTTGATGTATCCTCCCTTCAATTGGGCAATACAGCTAGCATTATCTTCATAAATCGTCGTTGGAACATCTTCCTCGCTAACTAATCCATATGAATCTTGACTATGCTGCATCATCGATCTTAGCCAAACACATTCTCGGCTAACTTCATGTATGAACACAATTTCTCCATTATTTGAAGAGGCAACAACGATGCTTTGTTTTCTGGTCACAATGATACTTGATGTATCTGCCTATGCTTTATGTGGATCAAATAAAGGACCTACATCTGCAAAACCAACTAGATGCACCTTGGCCTCACAAGGTTAAAATAATTCCATATACCAAGATAATAGAATATGTATTTATAGCAAAAGCTTTAGGCTTTATGTTACAAGCAATACATATTGTACTTAGACAGGGTACTCCAGGACCTGTCTAATAGCACGGTATTTGGAAGCTTCTTCTGGAGTTCCAATCACTAAACATATCAACATAAACTTATCCATACTCATAATGATCATGTAAAGATTAACTCCAAATTTTGTAATTTCCCGGGAATTAGTTGCTTCAGACAACTTGGATCCTTCAGGGATCTTCATGTATATTTCA